>JASAND010016527.1:0-126169 GCA_030248195.1 Trissonchulus latispiculum | reverse complement strand
ATGTGCACGGCAGCAAATTCTCATTGCAGTATGAAAAGTTACTTTGATAATTTTATGCCCAAATTATTAGGTACAGTAAGTTAGCAGAAACTTAAAGATTCGCAGTAATCTCACTGTTTGAACATGTTTTTACATTTAGAGCCAAACCACGGGGGTTAGTCTTAAGCTTTAAAATTAAGCTTGGTTCAGTCAGCAAACTTTAAGCTTACCCTGAAAAAAACGGGGTTTTTGATGCAAAAATTTAAAGCTGTTAGGTCTAGACATGTAGTTTCATAGTTTTTAAACGATTATTATAAACCAATCGTTTATTGAATTTTTGGTTTTTTCAGAAATTTTGTGATTTTGGGCTAATAGTTGAAAAAGGGCGTTGTTTCCCTGTTCCTTGGCAAGATAAAGCAAACCCAGGCCATAAATATATTTAAATTATTAATGAAAAATTCAGTTAAAATGTAAGCAAATTTTTGAATATTTTGCCTTCAAAATCTGCATTTTGGCGAATGCCAAAATGCCAAATGCCAAAATACAAATGTCAAGATGCGACATTTTGGCCGAATACCAAAATGAGTGTCAGGGCTCTGGACGTGCAAAAGTGAGAGGGGTGAGACGAGAGTGGAGGGAACTCAGGTAGGAAACGCACGACCTAGCAACTTGCGGTAGTGCTGTCGCAGTTGTTTTGAATTTTTTTAGACAACAAAGTGAAGTCTGCTGGTTTGAGAAAAGTTCTAGAGGAAGCCCAGCAGGCTCAAGGGAAACCTTTACCTTTCAATGGACGGACACTGCCATCCTATAAACAGGGAACTTTATTAGAAAAGGTGCTGTCAAGATTGCAAAGATTGTCGCACAGAACTTTTTAAACCTTGTAAAGTGATACTTCAAGTTGGTAAAACTACATAACAGTTTAGAATGTGAAAACACATACCGTTGTTTGTCTCTATGCTGACTTTGTTTTAAAAATGTTAGACAAAAATTTTTGTTCCGAAAACACTAATTTTGTTCGTTTTTTGCAGTTTCCCCTTTTGTCTGTTTCTCTGCTTCTTAGTTTCTCCGTTCTTCCGTAGTCTGCCGTAGCCCTAAACCAGTCTGAAACTCATGCGATGTTAACGCCTGAAAGTTGAGTCTACCTTTCTCCGTTTTTTTTTTTTCTTTTTTTTTTTTTTCTTCCTTTTTTTTTCCCTTTTTTTTTTTTTTTTTTTTTCTTTTTCTTTTTTTTTTTTTTTATTCTTTTTTTTTTTTTTTTTTTTTTTTCTTCATTTTGTTTTTGTGTTTACTTTTTTTTTTTTTTTGGAGCTTTTTTTTTTTTTTTTTTTTTTTTTTTTTTTTTTTTTTTTTTTTTTTTTTCTCTTTTTTTCTTTTTCTCTTTCTTTTCCTTTTTCTCTCTTTTTTTTAAAGCAACCGGGGAAACGGTGAAGTTGTCCGTTTCTCGTTATTTCGTCGGAGCATGAACCGATTTTAATAATAAGGGAGCTGCGTTCTCTTGAAACTCAAAGCCGCGTGATTATTATGTATGTATATACCTATGCATGTGTGCAGAAAAGTTTTGTTTTAGTTGCTTCAACCAGAAATTCGACACGAGCGCAACGTTTTACTGCAGTGTATTCGTTATATTGTGGATCACAAGTATTTTCTTCCCAGTCATGCTTTATTACCCTGTGAGGTGGAAATTAAGCGAGAACTTGAGGAGGATCTACCGGCAGAAAACGGCAGATGTGAAAAAGGGACAAATGAACAGTCTGCAGAATTTCTGGATAACTGTACCTTTTCTATTGGCGGTCAGCTGAGATCGTTGCGCGAGAGTGGATTGATGGACTGCGAGAATGTTTCCTCCCCAGCCGCTGTGGGGCCCTCTAATGAACCTCGACAAGAAAAAGATTCTGACTTCCCGGATATGGATAGAGAGGATTCAGATATTCGAGAAGGAAGGCTGGGTTCTCAGAGAGATCGTAGGTCTGGGGAGACAGATGACCTGGCTGATGATTCAAATTCCCATCTTCAGCGGTTGGCTATTTTGGATCCTAATGCTGCTGCGGAAGCTCTTCTGGACGAGATAGAAAGAGAATTTGCGTTGTGATAGCTTAACGGATAATTGTTTGTTACACAGTAAACGTGATTATTGTGTTAGTTTAGATGAAATATCTCTTAAACAAGGAGTACCTACGAAAGCTTCATATCTTATATATACTTCAAGATGGTTTTATTGACGTTTTTTCTTAAATGCAGGTCTCCGTGAGAAAGATGTTTTCCAAATTTTTTTATGAAAATACAGCTTTGGAATTCGTAGTCCCAATTTGATTATCTGAAATTTGAAGTACCTACGTATATGTTAAACGCCGTCTTGATTATAATTGTCTGAAAGCTCATTCAATCAGGGACCGAATCTCAATCTAGTTATGTAGCTGGAATTTCAATAATCAGAATGCTCGGTTGGTTTTTATGCGCACGCTAGACCGCGGTCTTGATTATAATTGACTGAAATCTCATGGAATCAGGCACCTTATCTCAATTTGGTTGACTGAAATTTCGATAAATCAGAATGCTTGATTGATCTTTATTCGTTAAGACAAATCAGTATGCTTGGTTGACCTTTATTCGCTGAAACTGATTCGCAAAATCGAGCAAGCGTTGTGATTGGTTGGAATAACAGCCAGAATATCAAAATCAAGCAAGCATGTAATTGGTTAGAAATTCATCCAATTAGAATCATGCAAGCTTTCTGATTGGCATTTCCTCCAGTCAAAATTGAGCAAGCGATCTGTTTTGTTGGGATTTCAGCCAACGAAAATCTAGCAAGTTTTGGTTGGAATTTCACCTATCCAATCGAGATACACTTGCTCTCTATTCTGATTCCTGGGTCTGAAGAGACTGCTTCCAACGCCCTCGTAACGAACTGGATCAGCTCAGTGTTGGACGCAGGCCGCGGGTACCCACGGGGCGGGGCGGGCCAAAAATTAGTACCCGCAGTGGTCCGCGTGGGCCGATGCGGGCCGATTTTTTGTGAGACAGGGTAAGAAAGTTCGAATTTTTCACGAATTCTAACATTATAATGGAACTTTTCCTCATTGAAATATTTTGTCTTCCTTATCTTCCTTTTCCCACTTCTTTTCCTTATAATTTTGAATATTATACTCATTTACCATTTTCTGCAGCTAATAAGCGGCGCTTGACCAGTTGAATTACAGACTGACAGTCTTTAAACACCGATTTATATTTTGACTTGACCATTGAGAATTTTGTGTGTTCATAATCATAACACATTGAGAATTTTGTGTGTTCATAATCATAACCCAACACGTAAACATAGGGCCTTTTCGCGAATGGGTAGAGTAGAGTAGAGTAGAGTTAAAATTAACTCTTTTAACCCTTTTCATGAATGCACAGGGTTAAATTTAACTCTGCCCGTTTTTAACTCTTTTAACTCTGCAGGGTTAAAAATCAAAGAGTTAAAAGAGTTAAAACTGGCAGAGTAAAAATTAACTCAGTGCATTCCAGAAAAGAGTTAAAAGAGTTAAAACTGGGAGAGTAAAATTAACTCTATAATATACGCGAAAAGAGTTAAATTAATTAATTTATCCTTTCGCAATGTCCAATTATTCAATATTTGAGAACTTTATAAAGAAATTTACCAACGTTTGGAACATTTAAATAAAATAAAGACAAGAAAAGAAAATATATTTACTCATTTCATTAATAAACATTTAGTACATCTTCAAATTACATCGAATTAATTAATTAATTAATGAATAGAAAACTGTTTGTGAATTAAAATTCAGTAGAGATTTCAAATTTGGCTTGAAATGGTTGCCCTTAAAATCACAGTTGGGATAAGAATTGATCCTGTAATTCTGTAGAGCATCTAGTGTTATTTCAGTAGCCCATTTTAGTTTCAGTTTCAGTTTCAGTCGATAACCTAAGTTAATTTCAGTTTCAGTTTCAGTCAGATACCAAAAATAATTTCAGTTTCAGTCGTCAGCGTCATCCCAAAAGAATTTCAGTTTTAGTTTCAGTTTCAGTCGCCGGTCCAAATTAATTTCAGTTTCAGTTTCGGTTTCAGTCGGTGACGCAAAATAGTTTCAGTTTCAGTTTCAGTCGTTGACGCCAAGCAGTTTCAGTTTCAGTCCTCGTTTTAGAATAGTTCCAGTTTTAGTCCTTCCTTTTCAGTTGAAGTCATCAACAAAAAGAGAAATTTTAGTTTCCGCATATATATTTGGAATTTAAAACTGCTGAGCCTGCAGTTTTATTTTATATCTCAGCTTCTACGTCAGTTCTGAGTAAAACAGTTTTCGCTAATTGTACTTGCAATCCCTTGGGTAAACAATCATTTTCTTTGTGAAGACAAAAAATTTAAGATTGAACTAAGTTTAGTTGCTTGTTTCATTGACTTTCTCATTAACTAGCTATACCAGCTTGGTTATTTGCGATGTGATGGTGGTGGTGATTCCTTTTGGGCACATATTGTTACTTGGCGAAGTAAATCAAGATGAAATTTGATGAAACTTTCCGAAATTAGTTCTTTTAGCGTTCTAACACCCTCCGCGCAATCCCGATTCAAAAATTCGAGATTTCCGGTCAGAGTGGTTTTTCCCAATTTCTGAACGTTTAGCACCCGCTATACAGTTATGACTATATTCATTCGAAAGATCTCATTGAGCTTCACATTTTTGCTTTTAAAGCAAGTTTCTAGCTTTTCTCTACCGTGAGATATAACCTATTTTCTTGTTTTGGCGTCGAAAAGGGCGTCGATCTGAAGGTCTAACAGGGACAAATTATCCGACGCAGGATCGTCTTCCAACTGCTATCGTGCTGGCTGCTATCATAAAAAATGTAGTTTTTGCAAAAACACGACCATTTTTTTCCAAAGACTGTGGAGCATTCACCATGCAAGCTGGAGGGATGCTACTGAACAAATGTATTCTTGCACAAATATACCCAGGGACGATTTTTTAGTTGCCCCGATTGCTGCTTTCTAGCTAAAGCAATCCCTTGACAAATTTGGAAAAAGTAGGCAAAATCCAGATTACGCACACATTTCAGCTTATTTCTCTATAACGAAGAGCGATTTCACAATAAATAAAAAATCGTCCCCAGCTATTTGATGGAGGTTTCGAATGATATAACCGATTCGCGAAAAAATTTTCTTGAGTCTGCAAAAATTCTGGAAAATTATACTTCTTCTAAAATGTGTTAAAAATATTTTAGAAAAGCAACATTAGCTTCGTGGCATGCATTAAAAAGAGAAAATGTCAAGCTACATTTTGATATAAAAATGGCTTCTTAACTCCAAGTAATGAATGAGTAATAATGGTGCAAACTTTATGTGACCAAAGGGAATCACCACCTTAAGTAAAGCATCTCTACAAAATGTAAATCTGTTGAGGACCTAAAGCTTCATTGCTGCAATTCGGTGCTTAGCCTTTGGACCGTAGACCTTTAGAGGTACAACATCAACAGCTTGTGCTTCAAAAATATATAAAGCAATTGCGCTTTAACATATGTAATGAAGTGGCTAGGATTTAGCTCCAATTTCTTTTCGGCAGGATTCTGGTCCGTTTCGGTCTAACAACACGCAGGCTCGGGGTAACAACCACTTCAAAGCACGGAAGGTCAGCACGTTTATCGGTAGCGATAAACTTAGGCACCGGATTCTCAGAAGGTGATGTGTCCAAAACTGAGAATTCCCTGCGGCCAACCTGGGTGGGGTCTTGATCGTGAGTTCGTTTGGTAGGGGTTAGGCTCCGTTGATGTCGTTAGCAAGCGGGGTCGACACTTGCTTTCCAGAGGGTGGTTTGGTTCAGTGACAATGAACTCTAGTGGATAGACCTTGATTGACAAATCAAGATCCGGAATCGCTGATTGCTGTCTTTGTAGGGTCCAAGGGGTCAGATTATAATCACTTACTTGTTCAGGGGTCAGATATGGTTCCAGAGTCCTGATCAGGATAGGTGCCTTAGTTCACACGACTGACTATAAGGCACTGCAATTTATTTACACAAATAGCAAAACCAATTACAATAAGAATAACGGTGAGTACAAGCGTACAATTGACAATGTTACCGCCAACAGTGCAAAGTTACGTTAGCTTAGCTAAATGGTGAAATTGCCCACCCGCTCCCAGGTCCAGATTCTGCATAACTTGACCAAATGAGATGAAAGTTTTGGGTTAACTATGGATAAGGAGGAACTTTCAGCGGGTAAAAAATCTTAACTACTGTTATGTAAGCGCTTAAGGTGCTGGTTTCCTTTCGGGTATTTTTGACTCCTACGGCTTTAATCCTTTACGCAAAGGGCTAAAACTTACGATATTTCCGTGCTCTTTAACATTTTAGGACCAGTCCCCGTATTCTTAGGCCAAAAGATAAGAAAGTTTTGGTTTTTGTCCTTAAGCTCCCAGTAGGTAGACAAGACACGGGATTGGTTGGTATGGCTGGAAAGAGGACTCGAAAATGAACATTTTTGCTCTTACAACCTTTGAGCTATCTCCAGTGGTTAAGTCAGTATAAGCAAAAAACTGTTTTTAGGGTCAAAAAATTGCCATTTTCGAGGAAATCAGTTTTTTCAAAATTACTGCCACATGTTAAGGACAAATTGGCTTAGTTATACTCAATCGATACATCGTCCAAATGCACATTTTATGAATGCCTATTAGGCGGACTTTATTGCTTTCAGCTAGAGATTTGGCCGAAAAACCATTTTGGCAAAACTGCGATTATTTTGTTTCGAACATCGATTTCTCAAAAACTACTTGACGGATTCTGGAGATTTTCGGCAGAATCGAAATTCGCACTTCTGCGAAGGGACGTTTTTCTTGGTTTGGGCTAAAACATATTGAGTAGCAAGAAAACTCAATGCGAAATTGCGAAATTTCGCGTTACTGTGCATTTGGTCGATTTTCTCGACCGTTAAGACCTGCTGAGCCAAATCCGAAAAAACGTCCCTCGGCCCATATGTCCTTCATATCGTGACACAAAAAGAAAATTTTGGCCAATTCTTCAGTTTTGAGAAATCGGTGTTCAAAAATTTTTGGTCTATATTCATCCTGTTAGATGTCAGCTTGTCAGAAAATTTCTGCTATTTTTTGCTAATTTTGCCAATTCTGTAAGCCCACGTGAATGTACAGATAATAAGCTTTAAAACGATGTTATAAAGCTCTTTGCAACTCCCAAAATTGCGAAAGTTATAGCGTTTCAAAAAATCACCACAAAAGCACTGCACAAAAGGATACCACCACCTTAAATTAGCATTGACTTAGGTTTAGACTTAAACATGTAAAAACACGCTTAGCCTAGCCTAACCTGGCGCACTCTCGAGTTAGCTGCCATCTGATTACGACATAGCTAGTGGTTGGCGTTCGCCGGACCTTAATCCCATCATAATCAAAAAAGTTCGATTGGAAAACTCTGCAAACGTCAAAATTTTTGATTCTAATCGATTCTCCAAATTATTCTGATCATAAAAATATTTTTATTCCAGAAAACTGCGTTTTAGAAAAGTTATTCGGTTGCCCCTTCCAATTTGGGTTAATTAATTTTAATTAAAATCCGTTAATCTAAATTTGGTATGGTTATGTTTTCGACCAGGTTGGGTTTTAATAGCTCACAATCAGCGACCCCGAAAATCTCTATTACAACTTTACAGCAAAATCTGAAACAAAAAATTCCGGTCCACACCTTACCTTGGTCCCCTTTTGCCACTCGAAAAATTAATATTTAGTGAAACCGAAGAGTTTTTTACTCAGCTTGGTAGAAAATGCCACTAGGAAACTCATACTCAGCCGTACGATATAGCTCATTTGGTCAAATTAAGCGGAATCTAGACCTTGGGGAATCTTTTACGAATTGCAAAGTTCGAATGGAATTTTGAGCTGTTCACTTGACAGAGCGTATTCATCAGAATAAAAGAAAGTCATGCACCACCGATGGTTCGAACCATTTGGACGTCCGGTAGTACTCGAAGCCATGAGCGTTGTTAAAACACCGAAAAACGTTGGTTTTGCTAAAAATTGCAGTTCATTAAAAAACTGCAAAAATCGATAACAATTATGTAGGGGCGCGATAGCGCCCCTACATAATATGGGTATAAAGGCGTCTGCGCGGCCCCCTGGAGACCGTGTTGGCCTGGTGCCAGCTAATTAGAGGTCCGGGAGTGGTAAAAAGGTTACCATCGTAAACAACTCGAGTAGTACTACAAGTACCACCATACGTTTGGTTCGAATTCGAAACTTCGAATTTTTGCACTAGGCGATAGTTTACCGTGCGTTTGTTTTTTTCTCGTTGAATAACGCTTATTGGAAATGCATTTTACGGCTAAGTGTTGGAACGACGTGGGCATTTTGGCACCATACTACTGTCGGTTATGAAACCCTGGTGCTAGGTTCACAACTGGTCAGACCGTTAGATTGCAAGTTGTTGTCAAAGGTGTGCGATGTCCGTATGTCAAATAAAGAATTGTTGTGTTATGTTTCACTCTAAGTTCGCATTCGGATCCGCTGGGTAAAACTAAGAAAGATTTCTTGCGAACTGAGGTTTATTTCAACAACTATTACAAAAGAATATGGACAACTCAAAAATTAGATTTCAAGCATGGAATAAAAAGAACAACTCTAGCTCACACAAAATGGCAGAAATGTGTTCACAATTCGATCAACCTACCCACAGCACGGAACTACCCCAACTGATAGCGTTCCGCCATCTTGAACTGTGGGGCGTTTCACAAAGGGCTCATAGTGATAAGAGCTCCTAAGTTTGCTACTTATGAGGAAAGTTAGGAGAATGGTGTTTCACAAAGAGCTCCTAAACTAAGAGACCTCCTAAATCGGCTCTTAAAGCTAAGAGCCCAAAATCGGGCTCATAACTCACTCTCAACTGCTAATTGTTGCAATATTTAGCTAAGATAACGTTGCAATGTATTGCATTCCTCCCAGATAAGTTCTGTAAAAGCGTTTAGTCATTTTATCAGCTTCAACTGCTGAATAGTAAAAATAAATAATAATAAATATGTAGAACTTCGTCATTACTTTGTCAAAAAAATAAGAAACACTTATTCTAACCTTTAAAATTGAGAATGTTCGATTTAAATGTTCTATTTTTTATCATATAGGTAAGTGAATATATAATATAAAGTAATTTTACTTTTTGTCTCATAAATTTTCCAGCACAGCTCATAAGTTCCCAGCATGAAAGCGCTTAGAAAGTTAAGAGAAAGGCGCTATGAGCGGGTTATGAGCGAATGTCTAGGAGCAGTTTAAGAGGAGCTTTGTGAAACAGTTTAGGAGCCGCTCATAAATTGCTCGTAAACTGCTCATAAGAGATAAGATAGGAGGGACTTAGGAGCTAGATTTAGGAGCCCTTTGTGAAACGCACTACTGGTTCACAATTATGAGTCACGTTTGAGCCACGAAATTAGCTAATGATAATTTTACCTTGATTGTTCATGAAGTATTTCGGTTTAGATTCAAACTCATCTAGCGTATACTTAGGCTTAGCACACATATATTTCTTATATTCTACAAAATACCCCCTCTTGCCGCCGCCCGCCCCGGCGCGGCGTGTCCACCGAATTAGTACAAGGGTTAGATCAATTTTAGGTGCTAAAATTCTCGATTGCGCAATCTAAGTTAAAGGTTAAAGGGTAAGACAAAGTTAGAAAAAGCAGAATAAAAACGTTGACACCGCCACGTATCCGGGCAGACTTTTCGTGCCACCAGGCACAGTACCAACTATTAGGCGCTTTTTAAACGAAACTAATCGGCTGCCCCCGATCAACCCACTGGGGGAAACTATCCCCTACCAACAACATGACACACGACAACAATTTACGCACCGAGACGAGAGACAGCAACAGGGGTACATAACTAACCCCACCCAACAAAACACCCCGATTACTAGACTTAGCTGAAACACACAAATTTATTATAAGAAAACACACACAAAATACAAAAGTTAACAACTACGGATCAAAACAAACAAAATTAGAGAAACATGTTAAAAGCTGCGAAAATAAATGCCAGGTTACGGAACGTAGTGAAAAAACAACCAAAAATAAAAATAAACAATATACTACACCACAACACCAGATACTCAGTGTTCATGGGAGTGCAAGGAAAGGACATATACTGGTTCAGAATCATAAAGCCAGGCTGCCGGTGAACTGGAAAACCAAAAGGGCCCAAGTAGCCAATTGAGCCGATCACAAGCACCCAAAACTAGAGGCCATATGGCCAACCAAAAGTCCAAAAATCATGGCCGAAAACCGGCCAAAAGAACAACCAGGCCACCGGGCCAAAGGTAGAAAAGGACCAAAGACCAGCCCCAACAAGAGCAAAGGGCACCAAGATGGAAAAGGACCAAACTAGGCAAAAGGCGCGGCATTACGCAGGCCGTCCACCCGGGAGTCCAAGCATCACACCCGCCGGGAATATCCAGGCAACCAACACGGGCCAAACCAGGGCAGCCGGCGCACGCGAAATAGCGCACCTCCTCTGAACCAGAACCAGGGGGCACTCCCACGGCAAGACCATCAGCGGGGGGGGCAGGGGGGGTCCAACAATCACACACAAGAAATCTAGAACAAACAAAGAAAAATATAAGTAGCATATAGGGATTAACATATGGCAAGCAAAACAAAAATCAAACTACAAAAGGCACCGAATTCACATCCCGACTATATCCGTCAAAATAAAAACCCGCAATGAAAAAACAACCGGAATACGTTTAGAGAACTTGCAATTACCGTTAGAACTACGAAACTCAAAGGAGCCCCAGAAAACAGGGTTATCCAGGCACCCAGCCGGATTCCAGGCCGGGAGCCGGACCGCCCGGCCACGGGTACTCCACTTTTAAAATTCTAACAATACTAGTATATAAAAGTAATACGAAAGTTAGCGTCATGAAAATATAAAAACACCAGAAAACCCAGTATCGCATCCTGGAGGACTATACCCTCGAAACAGCCCGATTTCAACAGCTTCCGGACCAACGGTCCGCCAAAAGCAAACCCTATATTAAGGCCGAATTTAAAATAAAAAGGATCAAAATTTATACAAGAAAACAAAGAATTTTGCAAGTGAGACTAACTAATAAGATTTTAGTTCGTGAAAAGAAAAGAACACTTTAATCTAAAATGAAAACAAGGAATTTGGTGTAGACACAAAAAGATCAACACAAGTACAAGAAAATAGAACCGAAACCAGGGCAAGGGTATACTCCTCCAAGACCAAGCAAACTTTAGAAAAAAATTTTTAATCAAAATTTAGAAAAAAGTCTCTCAAAACAAACAACAACAACCACACCCCAACGCCAGACCTTACTGCGGGTAAGCTGCCGCGGTCGCATTCCGATCCTGCTCCTGCCTATACTCCCACAATGACAGAACTTGAGCACCCAAGTCGGGGAAGAGCTCAGCCCGCAGGAGCATCAGAACTTGAGAACAGAACTATGAGCCAGCATTTACTTATTATGTAGGGGCGCGATAGCGCCCCTACATAATATGAGTGTAAAGGCGTCTGCGCGGGCCCCTGGAGACCGTGTTGGCCTGGTGCTATGGAACTAAAAATTGACCCGAAGGTCCATCATGCTATGGAAATGAACGAATGGCCTTGGGCCCAAAAAATCGCTGTAAAATCGGGACTCACTGGTCCAAAATATATACTTCATAAAAATTGGCCATGAAGGCCTCAAAAATACCATATAAAAAGACCCGAAGGATGAAAATCACATAAAAAATTTGAGGCCGAAAGGCCAAAAAATCCTAATATTTTTTCCTAAATTGCAGGTCCTGAGCCGGGCATAATAAACCCATGCGGCTCCTCAAGTTCTAGTGTTCGTGTGTTGTTCCTGAGCCCTTTTCTGGCCAGTGTGGGCCAGAAAAGTACTATTTTGCGTCCTACGGGGAGTGTGTGTTACTATATTCCCGTACCACACCTGTGGTCCGAGAAGTAACTCACACGGGGGAAGGGGAGTCAAAATCCGACCGCTCTCGGCCGCTGCTAAACGAACACGGACTAGATTTGAATTTTTGGGGTTCGAGCTGACAGCTCACTGACAGCTCGCTGACAGCTCGGTTCAAAAGAAGTTCTAAACTTTTCTTAAAATTTTGTGTGTAAGCTTCTAGAAGTTTCTAGAAACTTCTATAAGCTTCCTATCTCTACCATAGGCCAGTCCAGAGGCTTGCCGGACCGGCCAGCCCGAGGTGACGAAAATTAATGATAAATAATTATATTGCCCCCAACTGACCCATTTTTTTATTAATTCTGGGTGCTGAAATTCTGCAAAACTTTGCAAAATTTTGGTTAACATGTAAACATAACCAAAGGGGAAATATTACGAATTTTAACTTTTATTTCTTACTTTTACGTAATCTGCATAACTTTCAAAGACTTAAAACGAAAACCTTAATGCATTACGTAGCTAACTAGATGTTTCCGCTTAACTTTTGTATTAATTTGATTTTGGCGGAATGAATTAAGGCCCGTCTAAACTTGTGTGTGTGTGCGTGTGTGTGCGTGTGTGTGTGTGAGTGTGTGTGTGAGTGTGTGTGTGAGTGTGTGAGTGTGTGTGTGAGTGTGTGTGAGTGTGTGTGTGAGTGTGTGTGTGCGTGTGTGTGTGTGTGAGTGTGTGTGTGTGAGTGTGTGTGTGAGTGTGTGAGTGTGTGTGTGAGTGTGTGTGAGTGTGTGTGTGAGTGTGTGTGTGAGTGTGTGTGTGTGTGAGTGTGTGCGTGTGTGTGTGAGTGTGTGTGAGTGTGTGTGTGAGTGTGTGTGCGTGTGTGTGTGTAAAGGTGTATCTTATTTTCTTCTAGTGAGGGGAGCTTTCATTGTCCTTCTTTTGCTGGACTAGGCCCAACAAAAGTTCACTTGAGGACAAGTCTCCAACACGTAGGACTCAAAGAACAGCAGTGCACCTGACTGTCATGTAGTCTGCGAGGTAGACAACCTCCCAGACAAAGAAAGGAAAGATGAAAGAAAAGTTAAGGCAAAGGTTTTTAAAGTCCAACTTTAGAACTTTCCTTATTAGAGGGGTAAGATTATGACATAAACGATAATTTTACAAAAACATTTTCGCTTATAACTCAGTCAATTTTGGGAGTTGAAAAGTCGGGATTGGATTTTTGGAAATGAGAGGAAATTCTCTTTCTAATGAGCCTAAGTTTTCATAGACCAAAACTTCATTTCTTACGTAATAATTAGCAAATTAACATAAAATAAGCCTAACTAACATTGATTAGCACTACTAATAACAGATTAAGACCTGGGAACATTGTAAAACACAAAGTATCTCAATTAACGCACTTAGGTACTTATTACATTCCATTTCTTACGTACGACATAATTATGCAATTGTTTGTTAAACCATCTTCTAATATGTAATATTAAACAATAAAAAATGCATTAGGATATTGCTGGAGGGATTATTACATTCTCCTTGAGTAAAAATATTGCATTCTTTTTGTGATAGCTCTACATTCCGATTTTCCTGCCAATGCTGGAATTCCTGGTGTTTTAGTATTCTTTTTGTATTAATATTAGCAATGGAAGGGAGGTGACCGCACCTGGGTCACTAAAGGAAAGAACACCTGTCCTTTCAAAAAGAAATGTCAGGGATTGTCCTTATTATTGCTATTATTATAATCACCTCAAGTGCAGTATGTTGTAATTTCGGCTAATTAATCCTAACTAGGCTTTGTAGATGACTTTTTATGTGTTAATAAGGACACAAACTTAAACTTTTCTCTCGTAATAGTTATTAGATGCTTAATTAGGGCTGGCAGCTTTGCTGATAATACATATACAACTACATACGGTTACGGCTTGGACACATTATCATAACAATTGTTTAATATTGGCAGAATCTCTAGATTCCATCTTCTGTAGAAACTTCTTTTGGGATGATGATCAGCTTGAAACTTACTTTTAACCACTTTTGAACACAAGATTTAAGTTATTCCATTACAAATGTTTTCCAGTAGTTTAGGATGCACTCCAAATGAAAGAACGAACGAAACTAAGATTGTCACTACAGCACCTCCGACCCGAAAAATTCGGGCCTGAGGTGGGGATCGAACCCACAACCTTTGGCGATCTAGGTCAACGCTCTACCGATTGAGCCACCCAGGCACAATCGAACCAAGCTTAAGCTTGAATTCGTTCCCAAACGGTAGTGACATGTTAGAAGACGCTTTCGCGCCAGAAATTCACCAAAATTTTCAAAGTCCCAAAAAATAGCTGAGAAGCAGCGGGGGGCTACAATTATACAATATCTAGGCCACAATTCTTACATTAGAAGTCAATAAATGAATGCTTTGAAAACAACAATCGCGCTTATATGGCAGTTTCTATGGAAAAACGACGAATAATCAATGAAAGTAGCAATTATTTAATGCTATGTGCTTGCATAACCTAAATTTAGTTGCGGGCCGCCGCGGGCCGAATTTTATTGATGCGGGCCGTGGTCCGGCCCTGTGCGGGCCTCTGAGCGCGGGCTGCGGGGCGGGTGGGGGCCGCAAATTTCGGCCCGCGTCCAACACTGGATCAGCCGCTTAGGTGTATATACCTGCCGTTATCGTAACCGATCGTAGTTCCCAATTCGGATCATATCAAGGAAGTCCCTCCCTAAGCAAAATTGGTCAAATTCAATAGCACACTGCTGACGAGAGATGGACGCGGGACGAAATTTTTCGTCCCGTGCCGTCCCGTCCTGCACTCAATTTGTTTGACCCGTCCCGCGGGATCCCGCAGTCCCGCAAATTTGATAATGCCCGTCCCGCAAAATCCCGCATAATTTCTTCATTAGCTAAAATTAATGGTAATTAATACTAATTTAATGTGAAAATTTAAAATAAGTTTGTTATGTAAACTTTACGCTATTTTATTTTTCTTTGCTAAGATGTAAAGTCAGTACTTAATTTATTATTCAAATACGCTGCTGTGTGTAAAAATATGAAATGCTTATATCTCTGCAAACAAACAATATCAATTGTTGATTTCAAAATATTGGCCAGATTGGCCAAATAAAATTAAATTTAGCGGAATCATAAAATTACTGCCATACAAAAGCGATGGAATCGGGTCACCGTGTCAACTTGGGCCACTTTCCGGATCGAGTCACTGGGTCACCGGGTCAAGAGCTTGGATCCGGCCTTGATCTGGTTTTCTTTATTTCCCACAGATTATTTCCCAGAAATTTTTGGTTTAAAACTAAAAGTTTTAGATCTAATTTTAATGTGATGCTGATACATAATTTAACTTGCGCTTCATAATTTTCGCAGCTTGGGGTTCGTTCAATATGGTCTCCAGCAGAATAAGTGTTTGTTCTCATCGGTTCCATGATTATTGCAATGCATAGATCTGTTAGAACTAGCTGGTTTGCAAATTATAACTGATTAAATTAGGCAATGCAGATAAAGCCAAGTTTCAAAAGTCTCTAGCTTTGTCCCGTCTTTAAGTTAAAAATCAAACCCCTGACTGGTTATACATAATCAACACTTTATGTACAACTTCGAAATCATTTACATTACCTGCGTATACTCAAAATTAATCAATAAAGTTTCATTCAGAAAAGGTAAACAGCAAATTAAACTTATATTACCTTAAAATTAAATTTTATAGAATAATTAGAAGTGTGACTGTAATGTTTTGAAAAGTGTTATCTAGCTTTCTTAAAAATTCCCTAGTTTTGAAGTAAATATAAGAAATTTCTGGCCCGCGGGATCCCGCGGGACGAAGGTTGTCGTCCCATCCCGTCCCGTTGTGGAGTATAGGAAATATTGGCATGCGAAGCCTAAGTAAACGGTAGTTGACTCTGTGCTAAAAAGCAATATTTCATGAATGATTAAGATAAAATTTTCGTTGCCTATTTTCATGGCTTGTTATGACTCATAGGATTGAAGTAATTCAAGATGGCGGAGTATGAGGAGTGGGGTTTGTTCTGCGAATCGGGTAGGTCGGTTTCGTAGGTTCATTTCTGCCATTTTAACGTGCACGTTAGAATTGGTCCTATTTTGTGAATGATGTTTGAGTTTGAGATGGTTGCTGTTTTTATGTGATACCTCTAATAAATATACGCATTTGTATAAAATCTTTTTATTTTACTGAGCGAGCCCTAATGCTAGCCTAGTTTGACATTTCACACAATTTATCTTTATTTGCTATCGGACATCGCACACCTTCGACGAGAACTTGCAATTCAACGGTCTGTCAGTTCGTGATTCTAGCACCAGGGTTTCATACCCGACACCGTCTCGCGGGATCCCGCGGGCTCCCGCGGCCCGCGTCCATCTCTGCTGCTGACGACTGAAACAAGCTTAGAGCTTAAGCCGCACATCGTTGTAAAGCTGAGGATGTGCTCTCTTCAATGCTCTAAGCCATTTTGCAGCAGCTTACACCCTGTTTTCAAAATAACATTTCATAGAGACAATCTGCAGCAAAACGTATTATAGCACTGGAAAGAGCACGTCGTCAGCTTTTCAACGATGTGCGACTTAAGCTCTATGGTTGTGACTGTCGCCAGCAGCATGCTGTTGAAATTGACCAAGTTTGCATAAGGGGGACTTCTTTGATATTATCCCCGAATTCGAATCCACCCTGTGGAACCACCTCCTTCAACGGTTGGGTATTGAACATCGTCGAACCACTGCGTATCATCCGCAGTGTAACGGGATGGTAGAGCGTTTCCATCGTACTATAAAGAACTCAGCGGTGTGTATGCAGCAGCAAAAGCTGGTACACATCGTTACCAATGGTCCTTTTTGGTCTCGGAGCTACTGTGGGTTACCTCGGAGTGTCTCCCTCCCAAATGACCTATGGGACAGAACATACGTTGCCAGGTGACTTCTTTCCCCAATCTCCTTCGGTGGACAACGTCCCTAAATTCATAGAGGAACTTTTCGCCAAAACAGCTTCATTTCGCTCTCCAGACCGTCAATATAACATCAAAGGCTATCTTCTCAATTTGCTCGGCTCGGCTCTTGTTTGATTTTAATTGCGTGTAATTCCAACCAGACAAAACGCGTGCTCATTTCTGATTGGATGAAATTCCAACCAATCAGAACACTTGATTGACTGAAATTCCAACCAATCAGAACGCTTGCTCGATTCACAATGGCTGAAATTCCAACCAATCCGAACGCTTGCTCGATTAGGATTGTCTGAATTTCCAACCAATCAGGAAGCTTGCTTCATTTTGATTGGCTGAAATTCCAGCCAATCAGAACGTTGCTCCATTAGTTGGAAATTCAGCCAATCAAAATAATAAAAAAGGGTAACCGCTCTTATTGGTTGGAATCTCAGCCAATCAAAATCGTGCAACCATTCTGATTGCTTGGAAATTCAGCCAATCAAAATCATGCAACCGTTCTGATTGGTTGGTATTTCATCCAACCAGAAACGAGCACGCGTTGATTGGTTGGAATATTAGCCAATCATAATCGAGCAAGCGTTCTGAATGGTTGGAAATTCAGCCAATCAAAATCGTGGAACCGTTCTTATTGGTTGGAATTTCATCGAATCAGAAACGAGCAAACGTTTTGATTGGTTGGACATTCAGCCAATCAGATATGGGTAAGCCTTCTGACTGGTTGGAATTTCAGGCAATCAAAATCGAGTAAGCTTTGATTAGATGGAATTTTAGCCAATCAAAATCAAGCAAGTGATTCTGCTTGGCTGAATGAGCAAGCCAATTCTGATTGGCTCCAACCAATCAGAACGGTTGCACGATTTTGACTGGCTGAATTTCCTACCAATCAACACTTCCTTGATTATGGTTGGATGAAATTCCAACCAATCAGAACGGTTTCACGATTTTGATTGGCTGAAATTCCAACCAATCTGAACGCCTGCGCGTTTCTGATTGGCTGGAAGTTCAGCCAATCAAAATCGAGTAAGCGTTCTGATTGGTAGGAAGTTCAGCCAATCAGAATGGAGTAAGCGTTCTGATTGGATGGGATTTTATCCAATCAGAATCAAGCAATCGTTTCCAAAATGTTTTATTTTAAAACAAGCCATTTTATTTATGTACTATGCATTTAAGGTGTCGTACAGCTGCTAGTTAACAGGTACAACAGTGGTAGTATTCTAAGCTTTTGATATTCTTCCTGAATGAACATTGTATCTTCCACGGTGAATAAGCAGCAATATTCCATCAATGAAAAATACAACGGCGGCAATTAAACTGAGGACCTAAACAAGATAAACTGCATTTAGGACTTGCTTTTTGCTCTTTATACGCGTAGTGTAAAACATATTGGATCACTCTTTATCGTATATGTAATTATCTGCAACAGTTTTTTCATGGTGGCACGACGCGAGTCTCAGTCTGGAGCACACATCAGAAATGAATGGTACAATAAAGATAACATGTCCATATATATATATATATATATATATATATATATATATATATATATATATATATATATATATATATATATATATATATCACGTTCACGACAGTATAACCCACCGATGGGTTAAGCACAGTTTTTCTCATGGGCATCCTAACCCACCGGTGGGTTAGCACGCTGTTAATTTACTGCTGTTACTCTCATGAATGTCCAGCGATAGAGACTTCAAAATGGTCTTATTGTTTCTGATATAGGTTTATTTATTTTTGGCAATTCACCAATAATTTAATTTCATATGGTACAAACTGAGCAGGGTAACTATTACCCATACCAAACGCTTGAATTTACCTAAAATTAACTTTTCTATGAAGTAGGTAACACTTTGTTCCATAAATAAGTAGAAACGGTACAAGTTAATTGAAAAATAATGTAAGGACTCGTGAGTATTGAATATTTTGCCTCTGTGAAAACGAAAACGAATGGTTCTATGACAGAAGTCTCGCATGCAGGAAACAATTTACCCAAAATTGACAACTTGATGTTTTCCGGCAAAGGGTATACCTCTTATATATTCGTGTTCTGACACGTCAATTTAGTTCTGTGCTTCTTGTGGAGAAACTTTCGTTACAAATATTTGAGTGAATGCTATATTCAAGCAGGTCATTTAACCCAAAACAATATCCCTAACCCACCGGTGGGTTAGGCGCCCCCCGAGACCCCCTTACCTGACTCATCGAAATTTATGAGCAATTGCGGTTGGAATGGAATGCAGTCATATTCAGCTTCCCACAGCCTCTGCTTTGAAAAATACACATTTAAATGCTATGATTCAGCTATTGACGTGCGCACAGCACAGTTGAAATCAAAGAAATTTGTTATTTTGATTTCAGGTGTGAAAGATTTTTGCTGCTGTTAAAATTCTTTCTTGCTCTCACGTGTTGGCAAATCTTACCGCTGCTGGGAGCCACGCATGAACGTTCCAAAAGCGGAAAGCGCCAGCATAGAACCATGCTTCCAGAGATCCAATCAGAACACACAAAAGAAAGGCTATTGCGATCAAAACAAGGGCAGCCTGCAAAATGGAACAATCAGTACGAAAATCTTAGATCCAACAACGAAATATAAACCAAACAAATAAATTTGAATACTAAAAGGATGAAAAAGGCTTTCTTAAAATAAGCTGCTATGGATGAGACCAACTTTTGAAACAGATGAGCAAAACAATCAGCGACGTATCGTGGGGATTGAATGATTCATTTTAGTAATTCGTATTAGATAATTCCTAAACGGCTAACAATGCATCATTGTTGTACCCCTGCGAGATCCTGAGTAGAAGACGCTTCGCGCGTCTATGATTTGGCATGAGTCAAGCTATTTGCAGCATGATTCCACTTAAATCAAACTCACAATCACAGAGCGCATACCTACTATCAATTCAATAATAACCTCCAACATTTGGGCCTTAATTTCTCTCCAATCCAAGGCTTATCTACTCTGTTATAAAAAGCTATAAGTCTGTCACTAGACTCATGCCAGCACATTTATTAACCTGAATCGAAGTGATACAATTTCCTTAAACATCACACCATTTGAAGAGACGATAAACTGGAGTGTAATGAATATCTGTTTAGTGGATTGCACCAAATGTGAAAAGCTATTCTCAGAATAAAACTAAAATCTGAATCATATTCTCTTTCTCGGGTTATTCGGATATTTCGTTGCACAAAAATGGCAAAAGCTATTTTTTGTTATTTTAAGAATATAAAATATAAATATATGTAACTATTCCGATTTTATTTTGATATTCAGCCACATGAAACAATTGACCATCCGCTACCAGGAAAATTATGAATCTATCCAATAGACTATCAAGAAATAAGACAGTTAATTCAGATGTTTTCCGCACTTCATTCACAGTTTTGCCCTGTTCACCGTTATCAGAATCTTTTTCCTATCCCTAAACGTTTGAAAATATTAACTAACATTGCTTGCTCACTAATCGTGTGCATTTTTATTTATTTAATTAATAACAAGTTTAATCATTTATTTAAGCACAGGGAGAGTAATAAGTGAAACAAACTTATGGCCAAGGTCCAGTATTAAAACCAGAGTTGGAAACGGGTCAAAAAATTTGATCCGCGGGAACCCTTGACCCACTTAGCACCCTTGATCCGCACCAATTTGACCCACAACCGCTACCCGCTTTCGTCTAGGTAAAACCCACTGATTCGCCCTGAATCTGGACAAAGTTGTTACAAAATGTCCAAAAATTGGTTTTGATTAAAAATTTGTCAAAATTTAAGTGAAATTCAGTGTTACAATTAGCACATAATCATCCAAATTAAGCAAAAGTTATTAAGATTTAAACCAGCTATGTTCTCATAAATAGAATTTTTTATTCCAAAATTAAAAATTAACGGGGAAATTGGCCAATAAATACAAATTTTCAGGTAAAATTTCAACTCACTTTAACCGGCGGGTCGAAGTGGGAAGAAAGTGTCGACCCGTACGCGATCCGACCCAGCCCGTCGTGCGGGTACCCCCACCCCAACCCGCTTCCAACTCTGATTAAAACGTCCAAAAGTTTCTATTGAACAGAGTTGTTCCAAGAAGCATCTTTAAGGAATTTCTCCAAATAGACACCAAAATATTCAAAACACAACACACATTTCTCCGGAAAAGTAGAAATGCCAGATAAAATACAAAATTCACTATCAGAATTTTGCAAAATTGAAGGAAATAAAGCTTTGTACAGATTTTATTCTTACCGAGGAAAGAATAAAACCTGAAGAACTTTACTTAACCTAAGCTTAACATATAAATTAACTCACATTTTATTCATATTTAACTTGGTGCAATGGAATCTTCAGTTATTCAGATTGTATTCATGAATAACCTCTGAGCAGCTGTTCAGATTTTTATTATTCTCATTTCGTGCATCTGTCGCAGTAAAGTAGTACATTTAGTGATGTACTACATCCCTAGAAAATTTCAGTGATGTACTACATCACTAGTCAAGTTGTACATCGGACTTCAAAGGTCTCAAATGTACAACCTTACTGACAAATTTCAGTAATGTAGTACATCACTGAGTGATTGTCAGTGATGTAGTACATCACTAAAACATTTTCAGTAAATCAGTACATTTATGTTTGCTCCCTGTCTTTATGCTATAGAGGGAGAAAATTTACAGACTGAAGACCTAAGGCTAAAATGAAAACACATAATTTAATATCAAAATTGCCATAAAAATAGAAAAAGCACAATTAATCGGCAGGTTTAGTGTTCAAAATTATCCTACAATCTGTTCTGTAATCTGTTCCTTCTATTGTTTAAATTTCTCGAATTCGATCTTGTCAATAGCCTTAGGTCTTCAGGCTGTAAATTCTTCTCCCTCTATAGCATAAAGACAGGAAGCAAACATAAATGTACTGATTTACTGAAAACGTTTTAGTGATGTACTACATCACTGACAATCACTCAGTGATGTACTACATTACTGAAATTTGTCAGTAAAGTTGTACATTTGAGACCTTTGAAGTCCGATGTACAACTTGACTAGTGATGTAGTACATCACTGAAATTTTCTAGGGATGTAGTACATCACTAAATGTACTACTTTACTGCGACACATCCATTGTAGGGGCCTTTTCAAGAAAGGGTAGAGTAGAGTAGAGTAGAGTTAAAAATGGCTGTTTAAACTCCCTTTAACTCCACTCAAGCTTGAGTTTCCCTCTTTTAACTCCTTCATGAAAAGGATCGAGTTAATTTTAACTCTACTCTACCCTTTCTTGAAAAGGCCCTTGGAGATGTATATGAATGAAAATGTGCATAACCGAACAAATCTAGAAACTGACGATTCTTTGTTCTCGTAGGAAGTTTAATACGATGAGGCCAATAGTAATGGAAATTGCCAACAGCTGAAAAACAAAGACAGCATATCTGGCATCAACCCTCTCTTTGTCCTGTGGAGGCCCGACCGAAAGTTTGACATGTTGCCACCTCGTTATGCCCGACGGTATTTCTTGCAACTTGGACTCTCCCGGTTTTCCTTGTTTTGCTGTCCTTAGGTATCCTCCAAATCCAAGGCTGCTGCATACAATTGCGGCTATCAAAAGAATCTAAAGCAACAACATTCATGGTTAAAACGAGAACACCACACCTTTACTAGTGCAAATTATATGCATACACAGTCAAGGAACCACACAGTGGAAATTATTGGTTGAAAAGTCTGATTAACGGGAGGGGGAGGGGGTCGCTTTGGTCCAAAATCGATTGGCGATGCAATAGCCTTGCCAGAAATAAGAGTAAATTTCTAAAAATAGTATCTTTTCTGTGTGTAAAGAAAATGATTTGAAATTTTAGAACACAACTAAGCCAAAATTCCCAGTCCGGTTTCAAAACTTTCGAAACAAAATGTTTAAAGTTGATGCAGTTTTTTGAAAGCTCTCTGTCTCTAGTCACAAATTAGCTTACCTTAGGGTTGTGCCAGGGCCGTGAAGCGGGCTTCGGGCTCGGGCCGGGCTCGGGCTCGGGCCGGCCCGAAACCGGCCCGGCCCGAGTTTTTAATGAGACGGCCCGGCCCGAGCCCGGCCCGAGTTCTCAGTTGAGCCCGGCCCGACTCGGGCCGTTCGGGCCGCTCGGGCCATTCGGGCCACTCGGGCCACTCGGGCCGCTCGGGCCACTCGGGCCGCTCGGGCCTCTCGGGCTTTCCGGGCTATTTGAGTAGTTTGTCATTACTGAAAAATATTGATTTTTTCGTTGTGACTTGTGGCTTCCTTTGTTCACACACTGTTCTCTTCTACGGTGCTTATATGTACACACATACATACATACATATCAGAAGCGATACATTTGAGGCTAAATATATATATATATATATATATATTTATATATATATATATATATATATATATATATATATATATATATATATATATATATATATATATATATATATATATATATATATATATATATATATATATATATATAAATATATTTTCTCTATCTGCAAAAAGTTATGGTTTAGTTGGTGGCAAATTGTCTTCAAACAAGCAACAAACATTAGTAGGATTCAGAAGGAACTATTTTAGTTACTATGCTACGGCGGCAGATAAACCCTGATTTGGTACAAGGAAGCTAACAAGTAAAGCTTCCCCAACTTCCCACTTTTTAGTCAGTGGTCACTTGTGTGTTTTACCGTGGACTGCACCAATCAGGAATAGCTCACGCTTAAGAATAGCTCGAGTATATCTGGAGTATAAACTGTTATACTCGAGTTAGTCCCCAGCACCACTCGAGAATAAGCTAACCTCGAGTATAAAATTGCAGACATTTATTCTTGAGCTATTCCTCATCTTGACCAGGTTTAGCTCGAGAATAAGGAGATTTCTAGAAAATTTTGGTTGTTTAAATATTTTCACTTCCTGTTTTATAATAATACTAAGCAAAGATCATTTACTAAAAGTAAACTAGAAGGTTTAAAGTCTCAAAATCTAATTCATAAAATATTTTTGTTTTGGACACATCAACCTAAGCTGCAGTAAATCGCCGATACCTACGGCTATGTTGTTATTTCATACTAATTGTTCTTATTGTTCTTGTGTTGCAGTCCATTTCGGCTGTTATAAAACTTCAAAAGATTGGTCAAACAATTAGGCTAACACTGAGTTATTCTCGAGTTTCGCCTTTAATAAATTTAACCTCGAGAATAGCTCAAGGTTAATTTATAAATGAATGCGTAAAATTTGATTGGTTAATTTTAAAAAGTTCGATAATAAGATTATACTCGAGCTAACCTCGAGGTTTGTAATTCTTGAGCTAAACTCGAGTGGTGCTGGAGAATAGCACCTCAAGAATAGTTGCGGACTAGGTCGAGAATAGTTAACTCGGAGTTAGCTCCGACTAGGCTAACCTCGAGAATAGTTGGTGCAGTCCACCGTTAATCTGCTAAGTATAAGCTGTGTGAGTGATTTATCTTTATTCTTTTTGGATGATTCAATAACCAAAAACTTTACAATCTATAAAATACATAAGCTTTATAGCTCTAGTGTGTGGTTACAAATTAGTGCTCAAAGCATTATCTGAGAATTATTAAATGAAAAGCTTCTAACAATAGCTAATGTTGCACTTGAAGTTACAGCTAATCGAACCATGAAAGTTCATTTTGGGTTTACCGAGGCGTAATACTAATAAAACTACTCGGCAAACTGGATGCGATTTGAGCCATTTTTGGGCCTCTCCGCAGCAGTCGGGCTATATTTGGGCCACTTGGGCTGCTCGGGCTACCCTCGGGCCGCTCGGGCCGCACTCGGGCCGTTCGGGCTCTTCGGGCCGCTCGGGCTCCTCGGGCCGCTCGGGCCGTGAATCGGGCTTCGGGCTCGGGCCGTGAAGCGGGCCTCGGGCTTCGGGCCGGGCTCGGGCCGGGCCAGCCCGGCCCGAAGCCCGGCCCGAGGAGGTTGGTTGGCCCGAGCCCGAGCCCGGCCCGAGAAATTTCATAACGGCACAACCCTAGCTTACCTCGACTACTAGACTCTGCTTAGTCAAGTCAAGTTAATAGAATTCGGGTCAAGTGCATAAAAGGTTTATGGTTTTATGGTAAAGGTTATCTGGCAAAGTAATTTGAATAGTATTGAAACAGGAATTTATAAGAATTTGTCGGAAATGAATAGCTGACTGTCAGGAGCTTATATATGTGAACTTAATGCTTGATGGAAACTAAACGATAATTACTAAGTTCTGACACGCTGTAAGGGTAAGCTCGCTAGTATGGTAACCCTCTACGCCGGGAATGCCGGTATGCGGAAACCTTACAAAACGGTTCTCTACTGCACATTTACTATTATTTTCTCGTCACGTAGCCACGTTGCGACCTATGGGTCAGCAACACATTGCTCCAGGAACCACAATCATCAGTGATGAGTGGCGAGCCTATGCCGATATCCTACCTGGGGACAGTATTTCCACAGAACTGTTAACCACTCCCTAAATTTTGTTGATCCGATTAACGGAACAAATACTCAAAGGATCGAAATTCATTGGGGAGCCCTTTAGACCAACCTACTAAGACGTAAACGAGAAATCCGTGGTAATCTTCTGCAGGTATATACATTTGGTCACCCACTGTTGGTTCGCTTGCCACAAAAAGTGTCCATCTGGACTTTTTGGCCGGACTCCGAAATTTCCTGTTGGATAACTTTTTTGAAAATGTTTAATAATGTTCCTCTTTAAGGGGGGGGGGTCACTTTGGTCAAAAATCGATAGTTACGGATTTCGCTCATTTTCACACATAATATGCCCCCATATGTTCTCAAAAGTAACCTAGAATATTAGCGTTCTAAATCAAACTGTGACAGAGTTATTCAGGTTCAAAGCCGGAAAATTTGAAAATTCCGGTGATGAGCCCTACAAGGTCAGGTGGAGACCAAACGCGACCGAAAACAGGGTTAACCGATACACCAAATTAAAGCCTTTACTAAGGTAATATTTAAGTGCAGACGTGGCTCAAGGCCAGCTATCCAGGCGTTCATAATGCATGCTTGAGTGAGGCATTGACCTAACCCTGCAGGACTGCCCAGTATAACTTTAACTCGTTGTATCTTGCACAGACAACATTTTAGACCCATGGTTGTATGAGAAAAGTTGCTCCTCGTTCCATTAGCTATCGATTGATACCCATTTTGTCTAAATTTGGAAAAATTTTAAAATTGACATTTTTCACCTATAAAGATCAAAGGTGCCGCCACAGCAGCATGTTCAATATTGACGCATTTGTTTTGGCCACATTATGTGACAGACATAGATATATTAATTAATCTGCCAAGTTTGGTGATTTTTACCACATAATGAGTGAGAAATTATCAAAAGAATGTGAAAATTATGAAAAATGGCCATTTCTAGCAAAATTTGCTATTTTTGTGGCAAGTTTTTTGAGCTTACTGTAGGTGATAGAAACATGCGAGTACTTTCATAAGACGTGAGTTTATGCGTAGAGTGCAGCTATCTATTGGCCGTTTCTGTAGCTTTTGCCAATCGTTCAGGACAAGCAAAAGAGTACCGTAGGTCCTGTTTTTCATGGTCCAAAAATGGCCGATTTTCCAAAATTCTGAGTTTAAAAATTCGCCAAAAATCCAATACTGAACAGAATCGCTTCAGAGGAGATAGCTGCACTCTACAATATGTCCTTAATGGTTCTGAAAAGGTTTCAGAGTTCTGACTCTTATACAGCGAAAAATTTTTCTGCCACAAACTTTTTAACCTAACTTTTTCATTTTCCTATGTTTAACACATGTCGAGGTCACCTTTGAGGGCCTGTACAAAACGATAGAAGCAATATTTCGCAAAACGCTCTTGTCTTGTTTCGCGGACCCAAGGGGACTACAAAATATATGAAAATGAGCAAAATCGGAGATGGTCGAAAAATCGGCAAAAAAGTGACCCCCCCCTTAAGTGCTTTGAATTTGATCATTTCAATAACTGTGAAACTTATGAACTCCAATAATCAAGAAATACCTAGTTGAAAACTGAGCATAAAATAATAAGAAATATGTAGTAGAGATTAGAGAACCGTTTGTAAGGTGTGCGCATATCAAAGTAGATAGTTTTAAACTTGAAAATTTTGTAAGGTGTGCGCATTCCGCATACCAATCATCGCACGACCTGTGACAAATGTTGCAACTAACTTGACGATTTGACAGAATTAACATTTATCAATCATAAGGAAAGGGCCCCCTTATAAAATTTACCTAAAACAAGTTGGCACCAAAAGGGGCACGATTCCTTCGTTGACCTGATAGCATCTAATTGCTCAAGCCTAACCTGGCACTTACGTTCTGAAATTGTGATGTCGATGGCTTGTTTATATTGAGTCCTGCATAAATGGATGTCTCGGACGCTAAAACTGAGGTTCTTTTCAAGAAAGGGTTGAGTAGAGTTAAAATTAACTCGATCCTTTTCATGAAAGAGCTAAAAAGTGGAAACTCAGGCTTGAGTGGAGTTAAAGCGAGTTAAAACAGTTATTTTTAACTCTACTCTACTCCACCCTTTCTTGAAAAGGCCCTGAGGTTCCTACAGTTTTCAGTTTCAGTATCTGAAACCGAAACCTAAACAGAAACTAGAACATACCTGAAAATGAAACTGAAATTATTTCGCATAGAGAACTGAAACTCGGGCTAAACTAATAGGTGCTGAAGCTGAACACGTTTAATATTCTGCCCGTCATTTGTCAAGGTAAAGAAAATTTTGAATCTTTGAAGCTCTGAACAAATTCCCAAGAACTGATTGAGCTGATTTGCCTAGACAAAACCAGCTGTCTAGGTTCTGATCTTTTGTGCTGTTCCAATCAACACGCAACACTAAAGCCAAAAACTATGCAGCAGTAGAGGCTATTGACATTCATCGACAAATCTATGCAATTTAACAACCTAATTTGCATAAAGTCTCTAGAATTTATCAAAAAGGTTCCCTATACTACCCTGTGTTGAAGATAGGGCTTCCTCTCCACCAGACTGCGCTAACACACGCAAAACATACAAATTTTTCGTTAAAATAACTTACCGAATTTACCTTAATTTCCCTATTTTGTTGCAGTGTCAAAGCAGTTGCATGTAGTCCGTGCTAAGCGAGCTTACCTTATTTATCTAAGCAGATTATATCTCAGAACTATTGCAACACAATGTCCGAAAACACTACTCAACTCTGTTTTTACTTATTATACAGTAAAATTTAAATTGATACCAGCGCTGCTAAACGCAGTGATAAATGCAGAAGAGAGCGACGATCCAGGATCATGTTTCCAATCCAATTATAGCCGTAATCAGTCACTCATGCAACCAGAAAAGAATTGAGGTTAATAATGGCAAGCAATTGGCTCAGAAGGGAGGGCGGACAGCATTTCAAGGCAACAGAGTGAAGCACAAATTAACATAAAACACAAAGCAGCAACACGACTTAGTCACATCACAGCTGTTATGCAATTTTGCACAATTCGATTCTTGGCTCACTAGAAAGGCGGTTAGAAAACTTTTTATAGAAGATATTCTTTCAGCAAAGCCCAGCTGAATAAAAGTCTGTGTTATTGAAATTTTCAGACTTTGAAAGCAAAGCAGAATGACTTGGCTCATGAAAAGTTCCACAAAACAGTTAAACTCTACTGTAAATAATGCTAGTTTAACTCAAGGTTTATTTGGGTTCCACTACTTTTACAATATATTTTATTTGGTACAGTTTGCGTATTGGGCATTCCAAATTAAAACAACACTTTCATGTTGCTTTTAAAACTAAGAATTATGATTCTGAACTCTTAGATTAAACCTTCAGGTCAAGTGAGTCTCTTGTTCATTCTGTTCCATCCAACTCTTCCTTGAAATTTCCTGGTAGCTAACAGAGGGACGTTAATTTAAAATTGAATTTCTTGGGATTTGTAGTGATTTCTTGCAGAATTTAACAGACAAATATGAAAACTTTAATTCCAGAAAACGGTAAAAATTAATGAAATTGATATGTTAGCTCAAATCGTTGAGGACCTGCACTCTTGTTTAGACGGACTGGTTCTGTTTCGTCCAAGCTTTGTTCCTCTCAACATTTATAAGTTATTAACTATTAACTTTTAACTAACTAATGGGCTTAGGCTTGGCTTGGGCTGGGCTTGGGCTTAGATTTAGGAATTTAAATATTTTGTTAAATGCTCCAACAAACTTTAGGCATCTGTCATGAAAGAGAGTGAATGCCACCTGTGTTGAATGTTTTTGAGTGGCTAATCAATAAACATTTACACAGCAATTTATTATGAACCCATGTGAAAGTTTTGTTAGTGACATCCTCCTCAGAATTTATGTCACTGACTGCTTTCCGGGTTTTCTGTGGGCTCTTATTCGCGCAACATGAGTTCCCTTGTAAGGCGATTTAGTTCGATTGAGCCAGCTGCTACCAAAGTCCTGCTACTGCGGATTTTGGCACTGGTAAGGAAAATCTTTTATGATACAACTATATATTCAAAAGTATAACTCATACGATTATACATATCATATACTCTGCGTTCTCAGTTTCTTGTACTAGTCTTATCAAGAGTACATACCTAATGATAAATGCAATGCACTAAGGGCTCAATTGTACACCCAAAACAATAGTGAAAGCAAAATATAATACTTAGTGCGCTACCGGCGCACCCTTCAGAAATGATATAAATCAACAATATTCCGTAGTCTATCTGTAACAATTTCTTTAAAAATTTAAGAACAATCGTCTCCGATGCAATACGCATTTTGTTATTCTGCATAAATGTAAATTCGAGCACAACTTCCGTCAGTTAGCTTAGCAGTTAACTTGATGGGTGGCAACAAGGATAAGCAAGCTCTCGTATTAAATTATAAGTCTGTTCTCATGAAATTTCCAATGAAATGGACTTTTGTCAAACTATGCTTCTGAGAAATGGTTTATCCGCATTAATCTTTTTAAACTTGACGTTTTAAGTTTGTGATGCAGTGACTAATTGTTTTCACTTAAGCATGGAGGAGTCACATTTTTCTAGTACTGTTTTATGAAACTAAACTACATATTCACTCAATGGGAAACGTAACTAGACGTGATCTCAACTTCTGGTCTAAATTCGTTGAGAAGAGTTGACTCAAGCTTCTACAATCTGGTGCTTTCTTTCTTACGGCCTGATGGAAACTTTAAAGACGAGCTCAATGCCTTATCTTCAAAGAGCCTTAGCGCCAAACATATGCAATCGTTTGGATTGCTGACAGTTGAGAACTGCGAAGAAACTTCCATATCTATCGCTTATATATCTTCTAGTCTAATTTGCATAATTAACCAGCAAAAATGTGCCCCTTATACTAGGCCTGTGTTGAAGATCATCGATGTACTAAAATAGAGAAATTACACGCTAAAGATACAAAGAATCCGTTTTATTCATTCCTGCTCCAGCAGGAATAAAAATTTATGATTATTTTGGCTCTCACTGTAAAATATTATCGATAAAGCTGCTTATACCTTCAAATATTCATGTTTTGAGGACAGACTGATTCTAGTTTCAGTCCGAGTTTCAGATTTTTGCTCAAACTAGTTTCAGTTTCAGGTCTCCTCCCAAAATACTTTCAGTTTAAGTTTCAGTTTCAGTGACTGAAACTGAAACAAAACCTGTACAACCTGAAACCTAGTTTCAGTTTCAGTTTCAATCTTTTAGTTCTAAGCATCACCACGTTCTTAAGAGTTTAGCAAGTGAATGGTAAACATTCACTGTTCAAGTCCAGACATTGAAGTATTATCATCTTTCACAGTAAGCCTGTTTTCAGACTCTTATTATAAATTTTGATATTTGTGTTTAAATTTTAATTTAAGTTTTGAAACAATATACATCATAACGGCTATTGTTTGAGGGATGTGTCAGCATGGGAACTTTGTGCAGTGCGGCAGGATTTGGCGGACGAGAGAGGCGACATCTAATCAGGACAGATAATGTGGCATTTTATTTGGAAATTGTTAACAAACGATACGGAATCGAATCGTGGAATGATGGTGATTTCCCGTATTCAGTTGGCCGATACGTTATTTTTGGCGCTGAACTGATGGCTATTCTACTGCTTATTCTGGTGATATATAACGGGATTTGTCGATTCTGGAAACAACACAAAGCTGTACGTTAGGTACTTTAATTCGGCACTTCAAATTTCGGGGCAGTGCACAGTCTATGTATGTTATGCTTAATATTCATAGTTGCCCATTATATATAACAGGCCACAAAATTGCCGATTATATATTATAATAGAGAAGGCGTTCTACCAATTATATATTGTAACAGGCAGAAATTTAGCCGATTTTATATAATAGGCAGCAGCGTCTGGCCGAATATGCAAAACAAATTTTCATTATATTTAGTAGTACAAATTTTAATTTGATACACAAGCTATGTGTAATGAAATTAAATTAAAAAAGTATTTTAGAATTGCCTAAGTCATTATTTGTGACTGCATTATTTAAACGCCAGAATTATTATTTTATGTGCATTGTCATTAGTGCTCAGGTTCCAACATTTGACCACTCACTCGCACGGTTCCACCTCCCATTTAACCAGGCAAGACTACATAAGCTGCATAATTTTCAGCCCATTAGCGTACAGTTCCTGAATTATTTATATATAACCTTTCTTCTAAATCTACAGTTACAGTAAATAGTTACGCAAACAGTACATAATCATGCGAGTCTTCTTACTAAAAAGGCAGAAAATTACAAAGTTAGATGGCTTAGGATTTTCTTCATTCTACAGCAAGAAAATAATTGCAAATTACACAAACAGCAATAAGCAAGTTTGTTCTCTAATTAAGCAATTACACACGCAAGTTACACAATACAATGAAAGTACTTTTCCCACCCCAAAACCCTCTGTTTTTCGTATTCTTTCTTCTTTCGATTTTTCTTAAAAAGGGCATTCTCTACCCCTTAAATTGTCTTATCTGCAAAGTCTTGCAGCTCTCCAGTGTTTGTTCATTTTGTTTATTTTTGCCCAAGCCAGAGGTCAACTAAATTTGCTGACTTGGGTTTTTTCGTCTGCACGGGTGAAGGTAAGCTCTCCATCCCCCGGAGGCTTATCAGTTCATTAGCGACACCCCCCTGACAAATTCACGTGGGTGCCGTAAGCCACGAGTCGGTAGTCCAATAAGCATCGGTGCTTGCAATAAACCAGTTAATCACTTTCAGTGATTGCTAAACCCTCCCAATGGCTTGCAGGAACCAAACTCCACCTTTTTTCGGATCCAGGCTTGCAAGCCACAATTTTATTCAGTCCTCTTTGAGTAGTCGGCCAGTACGGGCCGCAACTTTTAGTTTTTCTTTCTTCTCGTCTGGGGGAGAAAAGTGATGTGTTTCTGCACCGTTATTTGGAGATGGGAGACATTAGCATCTCTTTTCTCTTCCCCACTCTGCTAGGTTAAAAGACATTTTATTTTTTCGCCCACAAGAGGGCTTGGGAGGTTTCGGTCAAAGGCCATTATGCCTGAAGGCGGCCGACCAACTAAACTTATGATTTTCCCCAACTTATTTCTCAATTTACAGGGAACTCGGTAGGAAAGGGATCGCACACCCTTTCCGTTGGGCTCAAGAAGCGGAGATAGCTTTCCTACAGAGCGTACCCCGACTTTTCTATTTATTTCACCCTTCCGCAGTGCTAAAATAGGCGAGACTTTTTGCAATGTCATTGTTTTGTTCAATTGATGTTTATTTTCAGCTATTTTCAAAAATACAAACCTTAACCATTATTCTTAAAGTCCAAATTCAGCTTAAATCCAAAAATCCAGTTTCTGCTCAAAATGTATTCCTATTTTCAAAATGCAAATACAACTACTACAAATATCAATTTACCTATTCATCCCCTGGCAAAAAATACGAGTGCCTACGAGTAATAAACACAAAAACAACACGTATTTCCTGACAAAACCAAAAAATAATTCCAAATTATATACCAAATCAAAACCAAACACAGAAAGACAGACAGAAAAGAGAAAAGATCTAACTACAGACAAAATATAAAGCACAAAAATTAAAGACAAGCAAAATAGGGCTAAAAAATTCAAAAGGCAAAATATTATGGCAGTTTAATTAAGAGTTCTTTGGGACTTCCACTCAGTTCAGGCTTTCCAAATGTAGGCTGATCACGTAATACAGAATCCAAGGGTCCATCATCAATGGAAGGGCCAATATACATTAAAATAAAATCCATGCAGGGGTCATAGTGTTCCAACTCTTTCACAGTACGAGATATGCCATCATTGAGATCATTATATCCTGAAGAAGTAGCTTCATAACTCTTGTCCAACTGAGCAGACTCCAGTGAACATAACGTCGAATTTGAAATAGTCGAAACCAGAGACTTTGGAAACGAAAAATTATGGTCTTGGCATTTTCTGCCCAGACTATCTGCCTGTTTCGAAGTATCGTAGGCCTTATCAAATTTATTCGAAGAAAACCCGTTCAAACAAGTGGATTTACGTTTGGAGTGGTATGACCTGTTTTGGGGGGACAAAAACGTATATTTTCCAAAATTTCGACCACAAGGAGCAAAATTCGAGGGATAAGAACGTGAAATTTTGTTCCAGCGCATCACGCTTGGCCTAAAACTACTGTTCATTTGACTCTGAGGGCCCAATTTTGCAAATCGACCAGAAATATTTTGAGATTTGGGCCAAATGACACTATGGCCACAATGAAAAACGTTTTGGCCTGTAAAAAATCTTGGAGAAACAAATCTAGGAAACGAATATCGGTTATAGTAGCAGTTCATAGGGCTACTCCTAGTCATAAACTTTGTTTGGTTCTGCCATATCGTAAAACATTTTTCGCCCGAAAAATCTGGACACACATCAAAGGTTCGAAAATGACCATTTTTCGAAGGATTTTTCGACCTAGAAAAAGAAGTCTGAGGGTTAGGACGAAAAGAATGGTTGTTTCTGTTGTAGTTTCCAAGGCCACAACTAGAAATAACATTGATTTCGTTTCTGTACGCAGAACTTGAATTTCGACCAGAAAAAGTTTGAAATTGGAGATCTGCAAGGGGGGGGGGCGAAATTGTCACTATAGCGAATTCCATAATTTATGCTTCTCAAATGGCCTGAATTCGTGTTTGGAAAACAGAAAAAACCACACGAAAAACATCTGATGGGTGGGGGAACGTATATACTAAGCAAACTTGGGGGAGAAAAACCATTTCAGGAACTACGTACGTATGTCGGCGAAATCGAAAAATTGGACAAAAAATTCGTAGTTCTCGGTGAAAACGCAAAATTATCATAGCGTGAACTTCTCAAAATATTGCGCGGATGGGCATGAAAAGAAAATCGGGATCGAAAATTATACGTACGTACGGGACACGTAGCCATTAAATGGCCAACTTGGTGGCAGAAAAAACATCGACGGAACTGACTCATGTGAAAATTTTTTGCCAAAAAATGACTCTAGATCTGCGCATTGCAAAATTTCAGTGGCATATTATTGAGAAAAACACAAGCTATTCCAAAAAAATAGTTCGAAAACGACAACTTTGGAAAGGGGGGCACGCCTACAAAAAACCCGAAACTGTTCACAGTTGTGTACGTATGTTTAGTACGCGTGGCGCTATATACCAACGCCAAGCTGACAAAAATACTGAGTTTTAGAAGAAAAAAATCGCAACTGCGCCCAAAAATAGCAAAATTAGCTCGAAAACAGAAAAAAGTGAAAATTGTCGACGAAATAACTGGGGAGGAAGCACGTTTCTTTCCCAAAATGGGCATAATTGCACGAAAGCAGCATATTTAGCGCACGTACGATCTCCTGTTTGCTTAAAATTGACCAAAACCACCAGTTTTCCAAAGTACGCATGTTTCCAAATGTCAAAATTTCGTCAAAAAACCGTCTAAAAATGCATTTTTCCACGAGAACAAGACCAACACAATATGCGTCTGTTCGAAAAGTAGTGGTTACGCGCTCACAAAACAGAATTTCGCTTAAAATCTACCCAAAAATACAAAAAAATCAAAAAATCTTATAAAATAATACAATTTTTGCCTTTTTTACTGCCAAAGTCACGACTGAGCTGGCAAGACTCACAAATTACAAAATCGAAATAATAATGCAGATATTTTCACATTACTTTCAAATATAAAGCACAATAGATATGTAGCGCCAGTGAACTTACAAAACAATTCGAAACTCACGACTAGTCGTTAAACAAGCGAAACCCCAAAAACTGAATCGAACCCACACAAATTCCCCGACCACTTCGCAACTCTACCTAAACTCAACTGATCGTTCAAGCGTGAACTAATTTGGTGTATTAGCTAAAGTACCAGAAAATTCAGATAAAAGTCAAAAAAACGCTGAGCGTTTGTCAAGTTGAATAATTTTCACGTAAGTCTATAATTTAGATGTGTGTGCTAACTTCACACAGTGATCTCGTATCCTGCGCGTCAATCTGTGTAGTGGAAGTTAAAATCTAGGAAAAAGGCTCTCAACCAGTTTGAGCAAAATCGCCTCTAAATTAAACTACTTTCATTACATATGCAATTAATCCGTAATTAAAAGTGCAATTATTAACATGTTTTAAGAGTGCTGAAAAAAGAACGGAATATGAAATCAAGTTAGGACAAGTTAAATAAAATATTAGAATGTTAGACTCTTAAAATCTTAAACACTGAGGTTTTTAGTTGTCAAAAATTAAGAAATCAAAATGTCTCGAGCACTCTGCACATAACGTAAACCGCTATTGTCCATAGTCCAGCCAGGCTTCCACAAATAAAATTTTATGTTCCAAGTAGGATGCGATTTCTGGCATATTCAAAAAATATATATCTGGTGGAGAAAGCGTAGCGCTATAGCTGTCTTCGATCGCACAGAGTTTTTAGATATAACTCGCTCAATTGTTAAATTAACTGTTAAAGTTCACAATTAAATTAGTTATTTCATCTTTAATTTTATATTCCGTTCTTTTGTCAGCACTCTTAAAAACCTGTTAACAATTGCTCTTATTTACGGTTAGTTTCATTTAGCTTTTGTATCAAATTAAAATCAGCGCTGGAAAATTTAATGTAAACTTCATTTTGAATATTCGGCAAGACGTCGTTGCCTATTATATAAAATCGGCAAAGTTTCTTCCTATTATGTATAATAGACAAGTAAGATTGCATATTATGAATAATCGGCAAAACACTTTGCCTATATATTATGTCTAATCGGCAATTTTGTTGCCTATTACATATTACACATTCGTAGGGACTCATTTTCATGAGCTCGTTGGGATCAAGTAAACAATCTCCCCCCCAAATTCTCAAGTAAACTATCTCCCCCCCCCCAACGCTATAAATCTTTCAGAGCTTAACCAATTTAGCTCAAATTTTGTGTGGATGCATTCCAACACATGTCTGCTTGATTGGTAATAAAATTTTAAAATTTTAAAAAATTTTAATTTTTAAGTTTTTAAGGGGGGACCAAGGGGAATCAAAAAATGTTTTTTCGTCAATTTTGCTGAAACATTGTATATAGGGGTTTTTAGGGTCGTAGAACACAAATCTGAAGTCCGTTTTTCGATTCAGCTTTCCGTTAGCTCAGTATAAGCTAAAGTAGTAAGCTTAAGATGTAAGCTTGTACTGAACTAACGAAAAGCTGAATCGAAAAACGGACGTCAGATTCGTGTTCTACGACCCCGAAAACCCCTATATACAATATTTCAGCAAAATTGACGACAAAATATTTTTTGATTCCCCTTGGTCCCCCCTTAAAAAACTTAAAAATTTAAATTTTTTAAAATTTTAAAATTTTATTACCAATCAATCAGACATGTGTTGGAATGCATCCACACAAAATTTGAGCTAAATTGGTTAAGCTTTTTTTTGATGATGATGATGCGATTTATTGCCAGCCAAAAAAGCAATACGTATATGTTGCAAAAAATTATTGCATTTCTAATAAAGTTCGTACAAGAACATATAGTTTACCAAATATAACACAAATTTACCACATTTCTCAAGTTTTGGCCAACGGTGACCGGGCTGGGCCTATTTGCGACTACTATTGCCCGGCCACCAGGACCAGTACTAAAGTTTAGATTTGTGATACGGTTCTTGAACAGCGAAATAGACGAACTAGCAACAATTTCTTCTGGTAGACTGTTCCAATATTTGACTATTCTCTCACTAAACAAGTGTTTCCGAATTTCTAAATTAACGTGACTTGGCCTCAATTTATAACTGTGTCCTCTCGTTGCGTTTTCATTATTATAAGTAAAAAATTCATTCGGATCTAAACTTATTGTTCCCTTAATTATTTTAAACGCCATAATCAGATCTTTGCGTATTCGTCTGGTTTCTAAAGTTGGAAGTTGAAGTTTTTCAAGTCGCTCAGGGTAGGAAATATTTGAGAAACCTGGTAGTCGTCTAGTGAACAGTCTTTGAACTCTTTCCAACATTTCTATATCTTTTTGCAGGAAAGGGCTCCAGATTTCACTGGCATACTCCAGTTTAGATCTCACATACACCAAATACAATCTTACCAACAAATCTACCGCTCGAGAACGAAAATTTCTATAGATTAGATTTACTAATTGAAAACCACTTTTCGCAATTTTATTTACATGTTCAGAAAACTTTAAATTTGCAGAAACAGGTACCCCCAGATCCTTAGTTTCACCAACTGAGTTTACCACTTGACCTGAAAAATGGTACTGCCATTTAACATTTTTATGGCCCAAGTGGAGCAAATTACATTTTTCAAAAGCTATTTTTAGGTCATTTGCATTAGCCCATGATGCAATATCAATATCCGACTGGACGCTCAAAGGACCAAAAACATTTGTATATGTTAAATAAAATTTTGTATCATCTGCAAAAATCTTCGCTTGCATGTGTGCTAAACAATCTTCTATGTCATTCATAAATATGATGAAAAAGTGGGGACCTAAAATACTGCCTTGAGGAACCCCTGAAGTTACAGATTTAATTGCAGATCTAGTATTTTCAATTTGCAAAAACTGCTTTCGACCACTCAAATACTTTTGAATCCACCGCAATAACTTTCCGGAGATACCATAGCCCCGTAGTTTTGCTAAAGTTTTGCTAAAGTTAACATCAAGTAAACTATCTCCCCCCCCAATTGAGGCTAGGGGGGAGATTGTTTACTTGATCCGCTCGTTGTACTCACCCCACCCACCGTTAATTTGAAATTGGACAAACACTAAAGGCATTGTACTCTGTCTATTAAGACTTTTAAGGTGTAACCTGAGATATAATTTTGCAATTTGCACGGTACTTTCCATGCAAACTGCAATTTGCACGAAAATCACCCGTGCAAATTGCAATTTGCACGAGAACACAATTTGCACGTAACATATATAAAAGGCAATTATGAATATTCGGGAACCTCCGTTAGCGCAGTGGTTTCGTACTGCTGCGCTATAAAGTGGAGGATCATGTCAAGTCTAGAGCTTGGAAAAAATAAGTTCTAGCATCCAATTTCTGCTATCCCCCCGCTGGCAATTTACCGAGATTCCAAGGGGTGGCCGCCTTAGGGTGGAGCTGCCGCGGTGGTCTTATTGCATAAGCAGCAATAGGCACATCGCCGGCCTTGTCAAACGCCTCGGTTAATTGCGAAGGCAATTAGTCGGTGTCAGTTCCCCTCCCCAGTTAAAAATCAAATTCGTGCAGTACTGACACCACTCCTAACCGGCGTGAGCTAACTGGAGTGAGGCGAACTAAAAAAAATGAATATTCGGCATAACATGTATATCTTCATTACGTTCCCACACCACGTATCTTTATACAAGTTCTGAAGTATGACTGCAAAATTCATTTTAATTGGAATTCTTCAGTACGGGCGGCTCGACTCGCTTCCACTTCACTTCAGTTTACTTCATGAGACTTCGCGCTCAGAGATTCAATTCCTTGGCTCGACTATGTTCGAAGCAAACTACAATCGGCTCGCGTGTCGAGCCGGGCCGAACCGAGCCAAAATCGTAATCTCTATTTTACTAAGCTCACCCAATTATATGCTTCAAATAGATTTAGGATTCTTTGGTAGCGATTGCCGTATTCATGCTGACATTGACCGCTGGAGGAATGGAATCCTGGTACTACTCAGGACCATCCAATGTATCAGCCAACAGCTGGCTTGGCGCTGCTGTAGGTTTAATAGAATTCATTCTACGCATTCTGTGGTTGTATGTATAGTGTTAGCATACTCTGCATACATATGTACTGTAACATGCACTTTGCTCTTCCTTTGAGAGTATCCAATCCACTGATCTGAAAGTCAACCCGAGGGCGAAACTGCCATCTTCCGATTCTGCATTGGCATATACGTTAACTCAAATAAAAGTATAACATGGTCAAACATCACATTCAACATGAAATCATCAATTCGGTAATTTGAAGATTTGCTTGCACACGACACAAACTCTACAGATCCAATACAGTTTCGCAGTAGAAGTCTTAAACAATTTGTAACAAAAAATTGTTTTCTGAACAACACACTGGCTGTCTTTTCGTAAATATGCTGGTCGAGTTCTACGATTCCGCCAGGTAAGGATTCTAGCATGTTGAAGTTGAACACCTGTTTCGTTTGTAAACTTCAGGTTTAACATAATAATTTCTTTTAACAGTTTAATATAATAGCCAATGGCATGTACATTCGCACATAAATAGTCTAGAATATTAGAAGGAGTCAGTACATTTTGTATTTAGCCGAAGTATTTCGGTTAGTCGAACTAAGCTTGAAACCGATGTTTTGCAAAAGATAAAAATATAAATTACCGTTACCTATATTTATGTAGCTGAGAAGTCAGTCATCCATCAATCAGTAAGTCTCACACAATGCAACAGCAGCTAGTTAGCCTTGACGAAAGGTATTCCAGTGCAGTGGTCTCCAGTCTTTGCCATTCTTGTGACTAATTTTGCTATTTTGAAGTTGCCTCTATTTTCGTTAACTCTTGAGTCCTAGCTTGATTTGTGGTTTAAATTTCTGGATAAAACGTCTTTATTCACAGGACCTAGAACACCACACACCATCGACTCGAATTTTTCAGTCTGTACGTCAATCAATTGTCATTTCAGTACCAGGCTGTCATCTCTGACAATAATTTAATGCCATAATCATGTTGATAACTTCAGATTTGCTGTTATTTGTCAGCTCTAGCTATATTCATCGATTTTATTATGGAAAGAAGAAGAAACTGAATTACTTAAACTCATGCCATACAAATGATCAGCTCTGCTGATAGAAAGTCAATCCTATATGCATTATGAACGAAGAGTATGCATTGGCATACATACTATTATGCTAGTTTGCTGCTGTTACCCAGTTCTATTTTACCAGCACATTTGCTATGATTCTTTGTACAAGCTTATTACCACTGTGGTTTGTTACTATTTATCGTATGCTGTAGACATATCTTAATTACTAAACAATCGGTCAAACTATTGTGATATATTCATTCAACAGGGCAGTTCCCGAGTTCCAGAAAATAGCAAAGAGACATTAAGATAGTAAATGTTAAAAAAGCACGACATCTGGAAATCTTAGAAATTGTTTTTGTGCAAGTTAACGGATACATTTTGCGTTTGAGAATTGAAAGATTAAAATAAATTCATGTAGTCTTGACTAAGTGTTGTTCTGTAATAGCAACGATTCCTATGATGTAACCTATGTATACACCTAAGCAGAGTTGGACATGGACACATTTTTTCCGACCGCGACCGCCCCGCTACCGCAGATGTGGTGACCGCGACCGCCCGCGTCCGCGACCGCAGCCCGCAGGCTAATTTTCTGACCGCAAAAGCTTATTTTATTAACCATCAATTTTATGCAAAAAAATCTACTTTTCACATATTGTTAAGGTATTTACAAAGTTTTTTAAAAGACACATCACCGCAGTCGGTCGGCGATCATTTATACCGTTTAGGGTGCAGCTTAGATATATATTTTCCGACAGCGCAATTGAAAATTACACAATTTGGTTTGGTTGCTGCATTTGGAGTGTTCAACAGTGGAATTCTGTGTGCATTATTTTCTTTCACTTTAGGGTCGATGTTTACCAACCGAGAAGCAGCAGCTGCATACTACCTAAATCAACACTGCTTAAAGCGTTGGTTTCCCTCCCTCCGAGTATTTGTAACCTTTCATACTCATCAAATCTTATGGCTCTGATTTAATATGTACCTATAAAATCTTATGGCACTGATTGAAATTTTCAGAACTTATTGGTTGAATTGAAGGCTCTAATGAAAAATATTGGGATTTTTGCTATTAATATCACGAAGAGGTACTAACTAATTGACGTTCCTCTCAATTGTCACTGAAAAAGGTGCAAATTTCAGAAAAGATTCTAAAGTGGTTGCGGACTGCATAAACTTGAAACTTTAAAATTCTTTGTATTTTGCTGGTAGCTCATGGAAACGAACACAAACCGGCATAAAATCAAGAAATTTACAAAATTGAAATTAGACAAAAAGGAGGTAAGCAAATTAAACACCGAAACTAGAGTAAGGACTGACCGTCCTGTCTAATTAACTAAAACGTTCCCATAAAATTACATAAACAATAAATGTGAAGCTGATATAATAAGGAAAAATTTGAAAAAATAGGAAATTTTTACTACAAATTGGACTAAATTAACACGATTTGATAGAAATTTGCGGTCATTGCGTTCATGAAAATTTGACCACGACCGCGACCGCCCGCGGGTACCCGCGGGTACCCGCGAGTACTCGCGACCGCGTCCAACTCTGCACCTAAGTACTAAGAGAAAACTATTAAAGGAAGCAGGATCAAATCTAGCAGTTTTGTCACATCTTCTTTTACTTCACTGGGCAACAAACAACTTAGCACAAACTTCCACTTGTCCTTGTCATAAGCGCCGTTTCTAATTACTGAATGCAAAGATGAGTGCAAACCCAAACCTAGCACTAGTATACTCAGTCATAATTTCATTTTATCAAGAATAGATCCCTAAAGTTATAGTATTCGACTGTAGAACTAGTTTGTCTCACTTATTCTAGACAGTTGCACATAAGTTTAGCTAAATATATATTTTTTGTCAGACTGAGAGCACTTTTCCCCCTTCAAAATGGAGCACACTTACCCCATGCTAAATTATCTGTCAGAATCCCCTGTGGTTCAGTCGGTGCAGCACGACGACAGTGCGAGGGAAGCAGAAGCCGAAACTCAACTCTTGCATGCCGTTTTAGAATTCTCAGTGAATACTTTTCCAGGGAAGGAAAAGGGTGCAGAAGAGATTGAAAAGTTCGACTTTTCTGGTGCCAGCTGGTACAATCTATTGCTATTCCCCCATGTCAACAATTTACCGAGAGTTAAATGGCTGCCGCCTTAGGATAGAGCTGCCAGGATGCGCTCATCACACAGGCGGTGATGGCGCAACTTTCCATCTCAGCGAAACGCCCCGGTAATTGTTTTAATACAATTAGTTTGTGTCAGCTAACCCTAACCCTCAGTCTAATTTGTAAAATTAACATCAAGCTGACACTACTCCTAACCGGTGTAAGACCAACTGACCAGAAGTTTGACACAGAAGTTCAACTGATGGCTCGGGGATATAATAGTAATACAAGCGGTATCAGCAGAAAATCTACTCCACTAATACTGCTGCAGTCAGTGAGGAGACCGTTGCACACGCAGATAATGCACCAATGTCGTCCGGGATCAGGCTCGCCGCAACTTGCAAGTAGATATTTAAAACACGAGCAAGAGTACATTATATATATATATATATATATATATATATATATATATATATATATATATATATATATATATATATATATATATATATATATATATATATATATATATATATATATGAGCCACTGTCTGTAGGGTTCGACCATAAGGTGGCCGAAAAAATTCGACCTTCTCCGATTTTGCCAATGCTCAGATATATGAAAATAGAAGTCAGTAGAAGGTTTATTGTCCAAGTCCGAGCTTCCAGTTCCTTTTCAAGCCCGAGATATGGCTCCCCAAATATGCCCTGGTTAGCCGTCTTATCTCACATGCAAATTGGAAATACTTAAAAATTTCTGTAGCGCGTTAGGCTTAGCAGAATTAAGCCATATTTGACACATTTATTAACAACTATAAAGAGTTGTTATATGCCAAATTTCGTAGAGCTGCCGCAAAAATTGCGGATTTTATGCCACTTTATATGTCAGATTCACACACCAACGAAGTTAGTGGATTTTGGGGTTTTTGGCTTACAGCATTTGATACAGAATCGGGGGAAGGCTAAACATGGGGTTGAAAATGTAGACCCAAGTCACCCCTATGTGTTCTAAAAAGGACAATTTTTTGTGTGACATGGGATGTGGTTAAATTCGGGCCGGAAGCTGTGGCACCTTGCTGTAGTCCACAACTGACTTTTGCAGTTTAGCGTGACTGCGTGCCACATACATTTACCGCATTGCGACAATATTTCAGCACGCTTGGGTTAACATCTGTGTAACAGTTTGCCATGGATATGGAAAAGAATTGTTAGCACTGTCAGCTCAGTAAACTAAAGTCCATATGCATGATCAAGTATCAGTGTTGCAGTGGGTGGTTTGACGGTGACACAGCTAGAATTAGCATTGTTAAAACTGTTTTGGCCATAGAATTACTATGTATTTAAACAAAGATATAATCTGTCATTTGCACGTGTTAATATTTACGTGCAAGACGTGTTAATATTTACTGCAAACTAACACAGATTATATATTGCTAATGGTATCAAATATGTTTATAGAAAACGATCGCTATTCTTTAAGTTATGTCTAAGGTTCATCCTCTGGGCTTTCTTGATTTTCGTCATCATATTCACATTATCTTGCATTATTTCGGGGTCTTCGTCATTATTAATAATTTGGTTAGCTGCTGATTTTATAGCTGCAGCTGTAATTCTACGGAAGTAGCCGGCGATTTGTTGCCACTTCAAGTATTCGGAAGTTTGAAATTTTTTCTGGCTATCAGCAGTTGTCTCAATTCTCATTTCTTTTTCAACCTGTTTTGGATCGACCCGCTTTCCAGCCGTATCTTGCGATACCTTTGATTGCAGGTAACTCAGTTGATTTTGCTCGAACCTCTTGAATTTTCTGGTTGATGGCAATGCCCATCCAGCAGGGCTGTTTTCTGTCGTTAGTGCTGCAGGACTGTCTATTTCCAGATTCTCTTGACATTTTAAGTTATGTATTGTAGAATGTCGGTATATAGTCTCTTTTCTCTGTCGGATTTAAGTACCAGCATAATGAACTTTTAGCTGACATTTTAATAAATTTGAATAATACAGATAAAATCATGCTTCCATAAAAAATTTCTTGCATTTCCGGAAGTCGGGTATAGACTTGTGAATTCTACGTTTTCTATTAAGCGGAAATGACGTAATCTTGAAGTGTCATTTTTGATAAATACATGTTTTCCTACTTCACCATGCTTTTCCAAATTGTGATAACAAACACGTCATTCAAACATAGCGCTAAAAACTCTAGACTCTTTAGGTGGTTCACCGTCGTTGAAAACTCCATCTTCATTATGACTCTGCCGGATATAGTAGCTTTCACTGGTCTGGACCTGCCTCGTTGTTGCCACTGTACCGCACAGTGCTCACTGCAAATGTAGTTTGAAGATATCGACCGTACCAGAACTTAGAGGGCATTTCCACTCCTACTCCAACTGCACAAATTATCGCCTTCCACTATTGCACATCAAAGTATATAAGTGGAGATGGCAGTAATTCGTGATTTTAGTGCTGACCCATGTTGTTCATGAGTGACTATACCGCTGAAAACAATACTGATTTAAGCCCGCCATACGACCCAGCAGCTGCAATAAATTCAGTTGTTTTTGTACAGCGATTTTTTTGAGAAGGGCCTAGCAACAGCGGCACACAATGTGACCATTACGTTGCTGCTCTCCGCAGACCGTTTAAAAATACGGACAAGAGGCGGAGAAGCGAAGGTCAAGGACAGAAACGTGACCCCCAAGCCAGTCAGACGTACGGTTATTTCAGTTGCACCCAGGTCAACAGCGGTTGTCCTGCCAACCACTGTTGACCCCCGCATGTCAAGCACAACTAAGATGGCTGAAGACTATCAAAGCTTGCTCGACAGCTTAAATGGAATAAAAAAGAAAAGGCTGCAGAAAGGGATTCGGAAGGGATAGGCGAGCTCTCAGACAGGAAAGAAATGAAAAGTCCGTATTTCTAAAAGCATGTAGAAAACGCGAATGCATGAAATTAAACTTTAATACTAAATGCTTCGATTTCCTTCGAAGGAGAATAAATTTATTACCAAAATCAAAGTTGATCTGATTCTGCCGAACGAAATGCCGGAACAGACACAGAAGGACCTTTTCACCCGCCATGCCTGTTCCCGATCCCATCCAACAGTCCCAGCACTACTACTAAAGTCTGTCTGAAAAACTTGCTCAATGCTAATTTTATTCGCTGAACTAGATAAAATATTATAATCAAACTGAAATACCTTTTCAAAGGTCTTACCACTCGCCTGGTAACCCCTGGCGAGTGAGGGGGGCCATCCGTCATTGGTGTTGTTATGGCTGTTGTTGCTGTTGTTGTACTGTTGTTGTTGTTGTTGTTGTTGGTGGTGGTGGTGGTGGTGGTGGTGGCGGTGGTGTCGTTGTTGTTGTTGTTGTTGTTGCTGTGGGCCTGGAGGGGGAAGCTTCAAGGGGACGGCTGCGAAGATAATTCGAAAATATTCGAATTTATCATATGCTGCTAAACTTCGCAGCCATCCCCTCCAAGCCTGTACAGCGATTATTTTCGTCAATAAATAGTCTGACATGATGTTTAGTGTTTGCAACCATTCTGTCCGCTAATATTTTTCCCGCTTGGGGCTCGCTGAACGTCCACCGTATAACTGTAATTCCAGTACTTTCCAACATTGTTAACATAGCAGCAAGAGTACATAATAGAATAAGAGTATGAAACTCTTACGCTACTATGTACTAAACGTGCTGGACATGCTCGGGTCGCTAACTCGGGACCCCCCCCCCGAAAGTCTCGGGGGGGGGTCCCACCCTACACTAATTACATGCTTCCATATAAGTGTGTGTCTGCTCGCTGATTCGCTAATTAGCTTAGGCTTACGATAGGCATTTTATTAGTAATTTTTAATTAATTAATTATAACTTTAATTAGGTTAATGCAATTAAAAATGTAGTAACTTTGTAGCATTTTTTCTGCTCTTTCCAACGATATAAAAATTGTTGCAGACTACATTCCTACGAATTTTTGTTTTGCGCAACAATTTTTATGGAAAGAGCAGAAAAAAATGCTACAAAGTTGTCGAATTAGTTTTTTAATTGCATTAACCTAATTAAAGTTATAATTAATTAATTAAAAATTACTAATAAAATGCCTATCGTAAGCCTAAGCTAATTAGCGAATCAGCGAGCAGACACACACTTATATGGAAGCATGTAATTAGTGTAGGGTGGGACCCCCCCCCGAGACTTTCGGGGGGGGGGTCCCGAGTTAGCGACCCGAAGCGTAAGAGTTTCATACTCTTATTCTATTATGTACTCTTGATAGCAGTAATAGTTGGCGCTGAGTGATAACATCCAGTATTTTCATTTCTTAGAATTGCCTTGTGTATCCAAGGCAACTCTGCTTTGACTAATGTTAGGACAGCTGGCTTTTTCCTAGGCAAAAATTTGTGGGGTGGAAGTCTGGGGGGATCCCCCCCAGGTCTGGGGGGGGGGGCTCGGATTTGTGGGGGGGAGAAACATTTTGGGAAAATGTTTAAAAATAGCTATTTTTTGCTGCTGAGTTAAAACATTGACTATTTTTAACTTAAATTTAAGCTTAAAACAGCTAAAAAATGCTTAAAATGGGCAAAAATCCGGCAAAGCCGGAAAATTTTCCCTCAAAACCCTATTCTTCCGGGCACTTTAGGGTTGGGGGGTTCTGGGGGGAAGGCTCGAATCCTGGGGGGGGCGATTCTGGGGGGGGCGACCCAAGACTGGGAGGACGGATTTCTGGGGGTCCTAGCCCCCCCCCGTAGGAAAAAACCAGGCATGGCAGGCAGGCAAGCATGTTTTTATCTCTATTATTCAAATTTATTAAAATGTCAGCTAAAAGTTCATTATGCTGGTACTTAAATCCGACAGAGAAAAGAGACTATATACCGACATTCTACAATACATAACTTAAAATGTCAAGAGAATCTGGAAATAGACAGTCCTGCAGCACTAACGACAGAAAACAGCCCTGCTGGATGGGCATTGCCATCAACCAGAAAATTCAAGAGGTTCGAGCAAAATCAACTGAGTTACCTGCAATCAAAGGTATCGCAAGATACGGCTGGAAAGCGGGTCGATCCAAAACAGGTTGAAAAAGAAATGAGAATTGAGACAGCTGCTGATGGCCAGAAAAAATTTCAAACTTCCGAATACTTGAAGTGGCAACAAATCGCCAGTTACTTCAGTAGAATTACAGCTGCAGCTATAAAATCGGCAGCTAACCAAATTATTAATAATGACGAAGACCCCGAAATAATGCAAGATAATGTGAATATGATGACGAAAATCAAGAAACCCCAGAGGATGAACCTTAGACATAACTTAAAGAATAGCGATCGTTTTCTATAAACATATTTGATACCATTAGCAATATATAATCTGTGTTAGTTTGCAGTAAATATTAACACGTCTTCTGCAAATGACAGATTATATCTTTGTTTAAATACATAGTAATTCTATGGCCAAAACAGTTTTAACAATGCTAATTCTAGCTGTGTCACCGTCAAACCACCCACTGCAACACTGATACTTGATCATGCATATGGACTTTAGTTTACTGAGCTGACAGTGCTAACAATTCTTTCCCATATCTATGGCAAACTGTTACACAGATGCTAACCCAAGCTTGCTGAAATTTTGTCGCAATGCGGTAAATGTATGTGGCACGCAGTCACGCTAAACTGCAAAAGTCAGTTGTGGACTACAGCAAGGTGCCACAGCAAGGTGCCACAGGAACACATAGGGGTGACTTGGGTCTACATTTTCAACCCCATGTTTAGCCTTCTCCCGATTCTGTATCAAATGCTGTAAGCCAAAAACCCCAAAATCCACTAACTTCGTTGGTGTGTGAATCTGACATATAAAGTGGCATAAAATCCGCAATTTTTGCGGCAGCTCTACGAAATTTGGCATATAACAACTCTCTATAGTTGTTAATAAATGTGTCAAATATGGCTTAATTCTGCTAAGTCTAACGCGCTACAGAAATTTTTAAGTATTTTCAATTTGCATGTGAGATAAGACGGCTAACCAGGGCATGTTTGGGGAGCCATATCTCGGGCTTGAAAAGGAACTGGAAGCTCGGAGTTGGACAATAAACCTTCTACTGACTTCTATTTTCATATATCTGAGCATTGGCAAAATCGGAGAAGGTCAAATTTTTTCGGCCACATAGGCCCAGCTTTGGTCGAACCTTACAGACAGTGGCACGGGCAGATGAGTAAATTGGACACTTCTGAAAGTGTCCAGACAGATAAATAATTTTTTACAATTGTCGCATTCTGTCCGGACAGATGAGTAAATTATCTATGTGTCCAGAGCCGGGTTGGCCACATGCCTAAATTTTTAAACTATGAACTAATAGTGCAATATATTTGTTTATAACTGTTTTTTAACTTTAGTATATTTTATGTTTTACTTTACTTTTATAATAGCTTACGCATAGTTCTAAAGCTTGTTATTCTGTTTCGTTAGCTTATGTTTTATTAATTTGTTTAAATTTAATTTGTTGTTGTTACCTTGATGCAATATTTACTATGTATTGTTCCGGCTTATTGACTGCTATTGATAATTTATTTATTTGTTAATTAATTAACTATAATTATTTTATGTACTTATTTCTGAACTACAAACGCAGACCTGGGAGTGTGCATCCTGCAGGATCAGCCGACGTTTGCCGAACCAAACTTTACCGGACTGAAGCGAACCTTCGGCCCGACCCCGTTGGTTCAAAATGCCCTGGTCCGACCTGGGAATTTTCCACGCAACTCTACTGTGACTGTCTCAGCAAAAGCATACAATTCTAACTGTAGACACATGTATTTAGCTAGATATCTTTAACACAAAAGGTGGCACTAAATTAATTCTATCAAATAGTAGAATTTCACCGTTGGTTTCCATGTTAAATTAAGTTTAAATACGTATATAGCTCACAAATAAAATAAAATAATTATAATTAATTAATTAACTAATAAAGAAATTATCAATATTGTCAATGTCAATAAGCCGGAACAATACATAGTAAATGTTGAGTCAAGTTAACAAGAACAAATTAAGTTTAAAAAATAATAAAACATATGCTAATAAAACAGAATAACAAGCTTTAGAATGCATAAACTATTATAAAAATAAAGTTAAAGATAATACCAAGAGTACATAGTGATAAGAGTATGACAAGCCTAACACTCTATGCAGTGAAGGCCAAAACTATGCTATGCGCGCTATCGGCTGACCCCCCCACAAATTGACCCTCCTCTCACACCGTCCCTATATGGGTACATAGTCCCAAACGAGAGTCACTCACTCGCTTAGCATGTTTTTTACATGCAAGTGTTAAACATTACGCTTAAACCCCCTCCCCAAATTGGGCCGCTAATAATTTCAACGTGTAATTATGCAAAGCAGTGAGCGACCCCCGTTTGGACCACGTACCATCATACCATTATCATTATGTACTCTTGATAAAACAGCTATAAACACAAATATATTGCACTATTAGTTCATAGTTTAAAAATTTACGCATGTGCCCAACCCTGCTCTGGACACATAGATAATTTACTCATCTGTCCAGACAGAATGCGATAATTGGAAAAATTTATCTATCTGTCTGCGTGCGCACATGCATAATTTATCTATCTGTCTGGACACTTTCAGAAGTGTCCAATTCACTCATCTGCCCGTAACACACATATACACACACACACCCACACACACATATATATATATATATATATATATATATATATATATATATATATATATATATATATATATATATATATATATATATATATGCATGTATTATGTACACCTGGTACGAGTAATTACAGGTTCTGCGAACAGCCGGTGTTAAATAGCTTGGGAGGGATGGTCTTGTAAAGAAATAACGTGCGCACATGACCAGAAATATACAGACTGAAGTGGGAAAGAAGCGTGTGGGTATAACCCTCCCAATATCGCCTGATAGTTAAAGAGTTTCCAATATTCCTGCCAATTCGTAGCTCATGGGGGAGCTCAACCCAACCACCATAAATGGATAGGTTGACCAATGCGTCAGTGGTTCCCTTACAGTGAGGAACCGTGTCAAGAATAAAATCGTGCATACGATGAAATTTACACGAATTCCAAGTGTTTTAATACTTAAAGTTAAAGTTTAATACCATACTTAAAGTCTACACGAATTTTACACGTTTCTTTTTGTAGTCAGTAGTATAGTATGGACATTTCGACCCGCAATCATTGGATTGCGACCTACCTCAAACTACCTAAAACCCTTCGAAGAGTAACACCATTCTACATGAGCCCCATTCACCAGGAACATCTATTACGGACCCCATTTATACCCGTTACCCCATCGACGCATCAAATTTTTCAGCCGTATTCTCTCTCTCTCCTTTCATACATTAATTTCTTACATCCCCATTTCTCTCATTCCCTCTGTATTCTTCCCTCGGGGCTTGGGACCCGGCGTCGGCCTATTACCCGACGCCTACCTACCTACATACCTAATCTACGTATATACACTACCTAACCTACCTACCTAATCTATATACAGTACCTTCTATTTACAGAAACTAACCCAATTTCATCTAGTCCGGCGCATGCAATATTTTGTATTTTTGTATTTTTATTATTTTTTGGGGTTTTTAGTATATGGCATCTATCTTCTTCTTCTTCTTCTAAAACAGACTTGCATTGTGGTTTTAATATATGGTTTCTTCTTCTTGTTATAAAGCAGAGTGGGTAAGTACAATATTATTTATCTAGGGGCACTGTAGTTACTCCGTCCGCTTGCACTTTGCGTTTAGGATATACGTACGACAGAGCGTCCTTAGTTTGTTGGTACATAGCCATGACCCCATTTGCATTCACAAATCCTCTATTATCTTTAGTATACTTCTAGTACTTCCAGAAACTGTTAGATTATACTTGTAGTATTCTACTAGTTTATCAACAATCTTCTTGTATATACCGCCTGTACCCTTAGTTTTCCGCTTGAACGTCTATTATTCCTTGCACTTCCTGAATTACTCCTAGTACTGCTTGTTCTCCTAGTAGTTCCTGTTTATGAATTCTCCACAAGTACTTCAAACACGTATCACCACTTTAAATTCGCAGTTTTTATCAGAAAGAGCTCGTAGGAACCGACCGCTCGCGACGACACCAGGAGTCAGACTGACGGGGTACCCCAGTTTTGCGCCCTATACAGATTTTGGGACCTGGTCGCACCTGTTGCTGTCAATTAAAGATCAAAGGTGCCGCTTCTGGTGTAATCCATCAAATCTGACAGGTCAGCCATCAAATTTGAAAGGTGACGGAGGGGACTATAGTTGAAATTGTAATTTGAATGCAGAAGAGGGGTCTTAAAAGTGAGTACTGGCCGTTGAAATTGCCGTAATTTTTGCCAGGCGATGCTTAATCTTGCTCCTTTTGGCCCAATTTTGCACAATGTTGACTCAATTTTGCACAATTTTTGATCAAATTTTTGTTCAATTCATCAAAGTTTTATAAGGAGTAATTTTCAGTGGCGCGTAATTTTCGTAGTGTTCATCCGATTTGGATGAAATAAAATGTATTGTGTTCGGCTCGTTGAGTTCTTCAAATTTAGCACTATGATGGCCACCTTACGATCCATTGGAAGCCGTCGCGTCGAATTGGTTATGCAAATCTAGACATGACTAGCTTCCAATGGACCAAACCTGATTCGTTGATGCTGCACCAAGAGTATATAAACAACTGAAATTGAAAATTGTGTCAGAAGTTCCCTTGGTACAAACAAGTGAAATAGCCTATTTCAAGAGAGTTCGAGATGAATTGAACAAAATGAACAAGAATTGAACACAAAATGAAAAAAATTTGAACAAAAATTGAACAAAAATTTGATCAAAACGTGTGCAAAATTGAGTCAAAATTGTGCAAAATTGGGCCAAAAGGAGCAACATTAACCATCGTCTGGCAAATATTACGGCAATTTCAACGGAATGAAGGCGATCTCGGAAAAATATTCTATGAGCTCGAGAGAGGGGATGTCCCTGAGTGGGTTAGGCAACAGCGTCCGAATACAAAGTGGACTGTCCTCCAGATTACAAATGTCTGCTTCTACATTAACAAGCTGATTTCCTATCCCGTGGGTGAAGCCAGATATCTTCCCGATTATGTTTAAAATAACCGGGGCATCAATGCTTTGGTTATAAATAAGGGAAGAACGGGAAACTTTACGAGGACGACATGTGTTTCTTTAGGTGTCTGGCCCTTGCAATGGGATCCAAAATTACTAGTTTAGAAGAAATGACAGACGAACTCATTGATAAGAAGGTTAAGCCTGGGGAAGAGTTTCATGGGGTACATCTTGATGATCTAGATGAACTTGAGAAAAAATTTGATATTGGTACTACGGTTTATGAATTAGGTCCGTCAATTGAGGAGGCTGGGGAGCAAATCGGACGATCCTAATGAACTCATAATTCAGAATCGTAAACGAGATCAAAAAATTACAAGTGTTGCACCTACTCTACTTAGCAGGCCCTTGGAAAAATATTCTAGAAAAATGGCCCTAAATATATTCGAAAATCATTTCTGCTTCATTAAAAATTTGAACAAATTTACCCAAACTTGGAAATGCTCCAACTGCGAAAAACTATTTCATCACCACGGTCATTTTATCATACATTCCAAAAGTTGTGAAGTTGGCATCAAGCACGTTTTCCCGGGTGGCGGAGTTGGATCTACTAAGACTATCTTGCAAAAGATAGGTGAACTAGGAATTCCTGTGCCAGAATGGTACTACCCCTTTGAATAGCTAATGATTTTGAGTGCATGTTCAAATCGACTGATAAATGAAGTGGACCTAAATTGATATACGAAAAAGAGTTAGTCCCAGCATCGGTTTCTATAGGATCCAATGTCCCAGGCTATGAAGACCCAAAGTGCCTAATAACTACAGGTGATCCCTACGATTTAGTTGCTCGAATGAAGGATTATATGGAGGAAATTGCTGATAAGGCATATAAACTTTTGAGGGAAATCTATGAACCAACACTGACGGATTTAGCGGGCAATGAGGCGCTTTTCCGAATTCGAAACTTGGCTAAGACTGTTCCTACCTTAGGGTTTTACTCAGGACGATTTGACATGAATCTTATTAGGGCCTATCTCACGAATATTGTTGGGGCTTAACTGCAGTCAAGACTTGGGGTATACAATTAAGAATGGGAACAACTTTATGGCCCTTTGTACCCCTAAACTATACTTCCTCGACATAACAAGTTATCTAGCCGCTGGTACGTCCTACAAGAAGTGGCTGAAAGCTTTAAGATCTCTGACCAAAAGGGTGTTTTCCCCTATGAGGCTTTTAGTTTTCTGGAATTTCTAAACCAAGGCTTTCCGAGTCGGGATATGTTCTATTCTACTTTAAGGCTGGAAGAGGTTTCGGACGAAGACTACCTAGCATTCACAGAGGATTGGGAGAAACATAACATGAAAACAATGAGAGACTCTTTGATTTATTACAACAACCAGGACGTAGGGCCCTTCCTTCAGGCAACTGAAAAAATGGTAGACTTCTGGAAAACCAGGGAGACCGATATGTTTAAGGTGGGGCAATCTCCCTTCCTGGGTTAGCATATAAAAATATGATTAATGGGATTCCTAAGCACACTATTCTACCACTCTGGTGCAGGCGCACTAAACCTTGGCATAAATTGGTTAAGGATTGGGGTCCTAGCTTAGTGTTTCATAGGTATCATGAAGCCAGAATTACTCAAACTACAAATGGAGAAACGGTAATGCAAATTTTCGGGTTTGGCGCTATAAAGCCTTGTATCTCTGGTGCACAATGCAGGAAATGCCTACTGATTTGTATGCCGAATGGAAACCCACAAAAAATGAGAAATTTAAAAGGTGGCTACAAAGAGGCAGAAAAGAGGCAATGTGGCTGGAATACATGGCAAAAGAAATGGGAGTTAGGGTTGAGCATGCTTATGCAAGAGTTTATGAATGAGCATTTAAATCTCCCTAAGAAAAAATTGGTCCTTACCTTTGCTGAGATAGTCACTCAAGTTCAAGCAAATAGGTTCCTCGGACTACTTGAGGTGGATATTGAATTAAACGAGTACAAAAAGGAATACTTTGCAGAGATGACGCCTATTTTCAAAAATGTAGAAATTACTAGGGAAGATATCGGAGATCATATGAGGATGTTTTGTGAGGAACATGATCTAATGACGCAACCTAGGAGGGGTCTGATTGGAAGTTACTTTGGGAAGCAAATTGTTTTGGCTACTCCTCTAATTAAGTGGTATCTCAAACATGGACTCAAAATTACAAAGATCCACCAGGCCATTTAATTTAAACCCAAGGCATGTTTTAACGAGTTGGGGGATGAAGTTACTTTCCATCGTTCTGCAGCTGATTCTGACCCGGATCTAGCACTCAAGGGGGAAATGTTTAAACTTTTGGGAAATTCTTATTACGGTAGAACTATTACAAACGTGGAAAAACACATGGATATCAATTAATTGTCAATGGTCTAGGTCTAGCAGGGAAGTCAATGGGTGGAGGTTTAGAAGGCTGGACGATTTGGGAAACGGGGTTTATGAGGTTCAATCTGCTAAATCGAAAATTGTCTGTAGACTCCCTGAGTTGGCAGGTTTTTCGTATACCAATACGCTAAGCTTAGGATGCTAGAATTTTATTACGACTGCCTAAAACCAAACTTAAGACCAGGATCATTTCAACTATGCCAAATGGATACCGACTCCCTCTACTTCGCCTGCTCCTCTACTAATGTAAATGACTGCGTCCTACTAATGTAAATGACTGCGTCCCACCCGAAAACAAGGAAAGCTGGAAAATTGCACAAAAAGACTTCTTTGTATTAGACTCTACCCAAAAAAGAGTACCCGGGCTGTTTAAAGAAGAGTGGAAGGGTGACGGCATTATAGCTCTTTGCAGCAAAACCTATTTCGCATGGGGTGAAACTAATAAGGTTAGTCATAAAAGGGTTAGTAAAAAATTGAACCATTACACTTGGAAAGATTTCAAAGATGTTCTAAATACTGGCTGTACGAAGTCAGGAGATAATAGAGGATTTGTGAATGCAAATGGGGTCATGACTATGTACCAACAAACTAAGAACGCTCTGTCGTACGTATATCCTAAACGCAAAGTGCAAGCGGACCGAGTAACTACAGTGCCCCTAGATAAATAATAATGTACTTACCCACTCTGCTTTATAACAAGAAGAAGAAACCATATATTAAAACCCCAATCCAAGTCTGTGTTAGAGGAAGAAGAAGAAGATAGATGCCATATACTAAAAACCCCAAAAAATAATAAAAATACAAAAATATTGCATGCGCCGGACTAGATGAGATTAGGTTAGTTTCTGTAAATAGAAGGTACTGTATATAGATTAGGTAGGTAGGTTAGGTTGTGTATATACGTAGATTAGGTATGTAGGTAGGTAGGCGTCGGGTAATAGGCCGACGCCGGGTCCCAAGCCCCGAGGTTAGAATACAGAGGGAATGAGAGAAATGGGAATGTAAGAAATTAATGTATGAAAGGAGAGAGAGAGAGAATACGGCTGAAAAATTTGATGTGTCGATCGGGTAACGGGTATAAATGGGGTCCGTAATAGATGTTCCTGGTGAATGGGGCTCATGTAGAATGGTGTTACTCTTCGAACGGTTGTAGGTAGTTTGAGGTAAGTCGCAATCCAATGACTGCGGGTCGAAATGTCCATACTATACTACTGTAGTCCTTTTTGTTCATATCGTTTGGCTTTTCGGTAGCAGCAGCCAACTTTCAGCTTTACCACATTCATGGATGGATCAACGCATGAATAAGTTAAGTTAACAAGGTTTTTCCTTCTTTTTCTTATTGCACTGACTTGCTTATTTGACTGGATTACCTTCAAAAACTAGAAAACAGATTACATCAAAACAAGCTGCTTACATGATTTTGACACGAATTAAATCGTTTAAATAAATCGCGTACACGATGAATTTTAGGTACATTTTTGACACGGTTCCTAAGCACCCGTAACCGCAAATCGTAATAGTCGTATATAGTTCTATTTTCGACTAGGCCAATTCCTTACTTTCAACCGTGAGACTGATGCTTAACTTCTAAGCTTCCCCTGCCTCTTTCCTGGATCTTTTTATTTGTACATAGTCGGAGTTTCACTCCACCTTGAAGTTTTTGTGTCCACCAGAACTAGGCTGAAGCACTATAACTTTATTTTCTTTTTTAAATAACTGAGTAGTGATCAATGTCCAATTTGTAGCAGTTTTTTCTGCATACCTTCTTGTTGCTACAGTTTCTGGAGTTAGCCCTAAGTTTATTAATATTGCACCCTAACAAACTATCTCAAAACAATGTAAAGCAAGTTTTTATAGACAGGTTTTAAAAGTTTACTTGTCTTTTTCCAATACTAAGAGCTTTAGTTCATCCCTTACAAATGACATGAGTAGTCTTGACTGTAGCACTGGAAACCAAGCTTCTGTTAAAAAGTTTGTTAGTTTTTTTCGACAGGGCGCAGTGTAGAATGCCAAATCTCATCTTTGTCTTTAAAGTACACATAAATCGCGTAATAGATTTATATTTTGAAACCGTTCCTAAGGTACTCCTGAAGAGTTGTCGAACTGGTGCATGCTATGTGCGAAGGATTGAGATGTCTTTCTTTGTTCTTCAACATCACCACAACTATACTTTCTTGCAGTTTTTTATGTCTATTTTGTTAACCATCACAGATGCTTCAGAACGTCATACGCATAAGCCTAGTCATACCCAATTAAACTTAAGCCAAGGGTAGAAAATCTTCCTGGAAATTTAAACTGAGAAATTAAACTACGATCTTCTATCCAACTTGATAAAGTTTAAAGGATACGCTGTAGAGGCTAAACACAGTTGTTCACGCAAACTTATATACTTTATTACTAGCAATAATAACAAGTTGGATATTGCATGTTGAGTCTGTATTTTATTTTGTATTTTATTTTGTATTTTTGTATTTTTATTTTGTAAGTGATTAATCCTCAACACTCCCCTTAAGGTAGTGTTCCTCTTACGTGCAGATATAATAGCACAAAGTGCAATTATTGCCCGATTTCATTCAAATTTTCAGAAAATGCATCGGAAATGATAATAAACGCACTGTAAAAACGCCAGCTTCATAGCTTTCATGTACAGCGAGAAACAAAAATTCGAAGTTCTAGAACTATATATAGAAAATTATGCCCAGCGACTGTAATCATTTTAAAGCTTATCATGTGCTTTACAACTTTGCTTTTAGACATAAGTCTCTAGCTCGTAGTTTTGAAGAATTTTTGCTCGAAAATTGGTTACTTTTGACACGATCTTGCTGAAAACAGGTTTTGTCGAATTGGAGCCCGTTTACACTACAAGCATAGACAAGTTTATACTCAAATTAAAGAGCTTCGAAAGAGGCACGAATTAAGTTAATTAGATCCCTGTATACTGAATGAGTCTAAAGTTCTGGTCGAATAACTGATTTTGACAAATAGAAGCTAAAATATTTTGACCAAAGATTGCTTCATAACCAATGGATGGATCTAAAAGATATTTTCCGCACAGTATATATGTTTGGACAATTAGCCCGGGAAGGTTTTTTATTTTTCTCTTTATCAGCCTCCAATCAAGAGCATTGATTTTCAAAGTTGGATAAAAATGCCAAATTTTCAGAAACGCTCTATTTCTGAAACGATATTTTGACAAAATCAAAAAACCGTCCCTGGCAAATTATCTCAGAAACACATCGGATACGACCATTTTGTTGTTGCGTAAAAATTTTCAGAAAAAAATTTGGTCAAAAGTTGTAGCTCCGTTTGGTAAATTTGCGACCAAACTCAAACCAAATTCAAACAATGTAAACACGTTTCAATGATACCAAGCGACGCAGAAGATGTATAGCTTCATTTTGGATTGTGGCTCAATTCATAGCTCCCAATATTGGGTAAGTTATAGCTTTCCAAAGTGGACTGAATCTAAAGGAAGTGCGACCTTAAGGTGTTGGTATCCTTTTGTGCAGTACTTTTGTGGTGAGTTTTTGAATGGCAATTTCGCAATTTTGGGAGTTAGCAAGAGCTAATACATCGTTCTAAAGCTTAATAATCTGTACATTCATATGAGCTTACAAAACCAGCAAAATTAGCAAAAAAATTGCAAAGATTTTTATACATACTGACATCTGACAGGCTGAATATAGACCAAATACTTTTGAACATAGATTCCTCAAAACTGTAGAATCAGGCAAATTTTCTTCTTGTGCCATGATATGAAGGACATGTGGGTCGAGCGACGGTGGCTCAACACCTCTCAATACTCCAGAAAATCCAGCAAATGTGCTGTGACACGAAATTTTGCAACTTTGTATTCGGTTTTCTCGCAACTGGAGACGTTTCAGCTCAAACCAACAACATTTTCATCTAGCCAAAAATCACGCGAATCCATTTGGTAGTTTTTGAGAAATCGATGTTCAAAACAAAATAATAGCAGTTTTGCCAAAATGGTCTTTCGGCCAAGCTTAAAGCAACGAATTCCAGCTAATAGGCATTCATAAAATGTGCAATTTAGACTGTGTTCCGATTGAGTATAAATAAGCCAAAATTGTCGGTTTGATCTGGCAGTTATTTTGAAAAAACTGATTTCCTCGAAAATGACCATTTTTTGGCCACACAAGTCGTTTTTGGCTTACACTGGCTTCACTACTGGAGACAGCTATGAGGTTGTAAAAACAAAAATGTTTGTTCTCGTGTCCTCTTTCTAGCAATAACTAATTCAGTCTCTCGTCTACCTATTGGGAACCTAAGGCCAAAAACAAAAACTTTCTTATCTTTTGACCTAAAAACACGGGACTGGTCCCACTATATTAAAAACACCAAAATAATATATTTTGAAAGTTTCATCTATTTTCATAAAGAATTGGAGCCTGTAAGGTCAAATTTACACAAAGCGATACCAGCACCTTAAGTGCAACTTTCTTCAATCCCACGTTTTTCGCTCTGGCATGCTCTATACTCACTGTAGCATGCATGTAAATGTCAAATATGTCTGATGTGACTGATCTGAATAATCTGACCTCCTCTGTATGTCAATAAATTTGCTTTGCAGCAGAGTAGGCTCTACCTGTTCTATTTGTTGTTGTTGCAGAATTGGCTCCGGTCCAAAATTTCAGACCCGGCCCTGGCTCCGGATCCGTTAGACCGGACCGGGACCCGTCAAGACTCGGATCCGGGTACCTGGATCTAAAGAAGAACCAGTTTTCAAACCTTCACTACAATTCTTAAATTTCACTGAAACTTTACTACTGTAATACTACTGTAATACTTTACTACTTTACTACTGTAATACTACTACCGAGCCGACCTCATTTTCTCCCGAGCCGAGCCGAGCCGAGCTGAGCCGGAAAAATCCGGCTCGTCCTCGTCTCTAGTTGCAATAGTTCTGAGATAAAACCTGCTTAGTTAATTAGATGCATTTCAAACCTTCACTGCATTCTTAAACTTCACTGCAGCTTTACTACTGTAATAGTGTGAATAAAACCTGTGATAAGCTTTAGGTAAATTTATTTTACGCTTTACGACAATTTTTCTATGATTTGAGTGCTAGGGCTGATTTGGGATCTCATTTGGATATTGGTAGCAGGTTTTTGTAATGAGTCCAGAGACAGTGTCCTTCGGATTAGTTTACGATTGCCTTGGAGGATAGAAGGTGGTGGCTTGTTCATATCCTTTAGCTTGTTTGCAAGATTTAGCTTTGTGTGCTTTGCAAATCACTGACTTATCAATTCGAGTTATCATAATATTATCTACTTATAGTTATCTACTTCCAAGTCTAGTTACATATTTTGTTCTAGCCCAGCAGAGCAACATAGGCCTCAGGCCTCAGTTAGGCAACAACTAAACATTCTATTTCAATGCCTTAACACATCGGTTCTACCAACCTTTATTAGAAAAACAACAAATTATAGTGTTTTAACATCACTAAATGTACACACAGTGTTGGGCGAGGGCCGCGGGTACCCGCGGGCACCCGCGGGTAACCGCGGGGCGGGGCGGGGCGGGCCAAAATTTAGTACCCGCAGTGGCCCGCGCGGGCCGATGCGGGCCGATTTTTTGTGAGACTGGGTAAGAAAGTTTGAATTTTTGACGAATTCTAACATTATAATGGAACTTTTCCTCATTGAAATATATTTTGTCTTCCTTATCTTCCTTTTCCCACTTCTCTTTTCCTTATAATTTTGAATATTACCTATTTAGCATTTTCTAAAGCAGCTAATAAGCGGCGCTTGGTCTTGGTGGACTCGATTTGTTCAAATTGAAAACAAATGTTTACGATCTTTGCCTGCTCTTGCCACCTTAGTCCGTGTTTCCTTATTTTTTAATAGTTATCAATTTAGTGTTGGTTGGTTGATCGTCCCTTTAGAGCGTCGTTTTCAAAACGAAGTAGTTCTCTCAAATTTCAGAATTGGAAAGAGATCGAGCCTTGCTTACAAGGAAACATTTTACTGGCGTCATCAAACAAGCAATGGTATTTTCTAGCTTTTCAGACAGACCAGTTAAATTACAGACTGACAGTCTTTAAACACGGATTTCTCCTTTGACTTGACCATTGAGAATTTTGTGTGTTCATAACACGTTAACATAGCAAATTTTAGATTTTTAAATTTGCTTAATTTCTGCACTCTAAGCATACTATCACATAGAAAACGTTTTGTTGGGTTTAAAGCCAACTCGGACCCATCTTAGTCAGCAATTGGCCATTTGGCGAAATTGAAAATTTGGTTGAATTTTACTTGATTTCGGTCACCTGGACAACAAATAGAAAGATAAAATTTATACCGATAAAATAGAAAGGTAAAATTTATACCGAATTGACCAGAAGGCTCTACTGAGCTAAGAATTGCATGAATTTTTCTTTTGCTGCTACAAAAGATTTATCTTGAAATTTGGGTCTGTTCTCGCAGATGGAGTTTTCCCCACCGAGTCTAGATCATCCCCAGGTCGCACCGCAGGCAGGCACTACAGTCAAATCGCACATGCCACCGCAAAGTTTAAGACATATCCTCTGCGTAACAGTAACTATAATTCGTTTTGGACAATGTTTTCCAGTAGTATAGGATTTCACTCCAAAATTCACCGAAAGTTCTAAAAAATAGCTGAGAAGCAGCGGGGGCTACAATAATACAGTCGCTAGGCCAAAATTCTTACATTAGAAGTCAATAAAAATTTGAAAAACGTACGACTGCAACTATCTGAATGCTTTTGAAAACAACAATCGCGCTTATATGGCAGTTTCTATGGAAAAACGGCGAATATATAATCAATGAAAGTAGCAATTATTTAATGCTATGATGCTTGCATAACCTAAATTTAGGTGCGGGTCGCCGCGGGCCGAATTTTATTGATGCGGGCCGCGGGCCGGCCCTGTTTCGGCCCGCGTCCAACACTGTGTACACAAATCCAGTTTTCTTCAGTATTTTGGACTCGAACCCGGATTCGGACCCGCGGGTACCCAGACCCTGCGCCAATTCTGTGTTGTTGTTTTTCTAAACACAGTGCTGATTAATTGTCTTGGAGGCTGTCTTATGTATACGCTAACCAGGAACCAAAGCCAAAAACAGTGTTTGACAAAAGTTGTTGACAGTTAAACTCTCACAGTTAATGGATATCCGAAAATTTTCAGTTTTCGAGAGGAAAAAAGAAGGAACTAGTGCCCTAACAAATTGTGACACTAATTCGATAATTTGTCAATTTCTGAGAGCATAATTCGATCAGTTGTCGTCAATGATTTTGTGAATCTTCGTCTATTTCTCGCAGTTTTCGTTCTGGCTATACATACGGAATTACTTCGGCAGTTTTTTGAAAAAATTACTACAAAACTTTACAAATTGAAAACAGTTTTTCGTACTTTTAAAAGTTTTTGAAATGCGTTGTACTTTCAGTCACTCTCAATCATTTCAATCATACCGTTGTCTGAAAACTTTTGCGTTCTCGTGTTGGCTTAGCTCTCACTCCAGTTTGGTAGGTTCGGCAATGTAATAATCGCTGCAATTAAAGTTTTTGGTCTTTTTTTGTGTCGCCATTTAGCAGATTTCAAATATATATTCTGATCTGAATTTGAGAGTTGTAATTGGTGTATTGCATCCTCTATCTAAACTTTGGAATCTGGAGGCTCTGACATTGTGCGTTATAAATTTGGAGACCAATTATTTGAGAGTATATAATTGTTACGTAAGATTTATTGAGCGGTTTTACTTTTTAATAGCTGAACATAAACGGAAATCTTTGAAATCTTTTAAAACATGGCCCGTCCTACATTGGTTTCACCAAAGACAACTATAGTCAAGTCGTCTGTTAAATGTTTTTGTACAGTTTTATTTGCTTTTCAGATTCCCGTGAAGTTTGTTGACAAAGCAAACAAATCTATTTCTCATATGCATAGGGTTTCACGGGGAGTCGTACCTTTTCATGTAGCTGAGGATGTAGTTAGGTGATAACTTAAGGATTGTTGTTAACTGAGTCAAAGAACAAGCCAAAACTGAACTGAACTGCTTTGGCCTGCCTGCCAAGCCAGGCACGCCATGTTAATTTTTTCAAAAAAATCCCAAACAGCATATATAATCAATTTTCCTAAAGAGTCCCAAGTGGGAGTATTGTATTTTACAATGGCTGTAAAATTTGAATTTACTTAATTATTACCAAAGTATTTACTTAAAAAGTTTCTGAAATGATAATGCGGCAATTCAGCGATATATGAAAACCAGCGTTTATAGAAACCTAACATGGGAAATACAGGAATCTCTGAAACGAATAACTTGAGTTATTATTATCTTGCGTTAATATTATTATTGTCCTAAAACAGCATGGACCCTTGATAGCGGGCCGAACGGTCGGCTCGCGACCTTACCTGGCCCGCGGACCGGCCGGGGCCGTAGTGAAGACCTCTAGTTCGAAGCCATTGCATGTGCTAGTATTTTGGCTAAACCGTCTATCAGATTATTGAAAAAATGCTAATGGAATTTAAAGCTGGATAAAAAGCGAGTACTTGTTTTTCCTATATCTCTATTCGCTACAAGCTCTAAGCTTTTATACTCAACAATATTGAGGTTAATGTTTTATAGCGAAAATGAGCATCAATATTCCTGGCTTGATTGGCTTAATCGTCTTTTACTGCATAATCTTCGTTGTTGGAATTTTGGCTGCTAAATTTAAAGCTCGCCGAGTCAATAAGGATGAAAGCACAGAGTCAGAAACTATTATGGCTGCTGGTAGAGATATCGGAATCTTTGTTGGAATCTTTACAATGACTGGTAAGAAACACTGTGACAATTATCACAGTTATTATTACATCACTATAAGCAAAGTTTTGGACATTGTGTGTTCCAAGATGGCGACTTCTTTTTAAGACATGTATTTCTGTAAGTTGTTCCTCCAAACTAAAATGGCTATTTTCAACGTTGAATGAAACTATATGTTATACTCGACGTTGTTCTTGTTTTCGTAGCTGTGGGTGTTTTATGGCGGGCTGGCTACCTAGTACCAAGAGTACATAATGCATAAGAGTATGACAACTATCATACTCTATGTATTATAAGCGTGACACATCCTCTGCACGCTAACAGCTAACCCCCCTCCCCGGAAATTGGACCCCAGTGACCCCCCCCGCAAGCTGTACCCAGTCGAAACGGGGGTACGAGCTCACTCGCTCTGTGCTTGTGTGTGAAAGTTTGAAAACACAAGCACTAAGTGCTCGAGTTTTGTGTCGTTTCGAGCTTTAGAACACATGAATAGCGGCCAAATATTTTTGAAGTGAAGGGTCCAATTTGCGGTGGGGGTAAACCGTTAGCGTGCAGAATATGTGTCACGCTTATAATACATATGTACTCTTGCTAGTATATACGCAGTTTCAATATGGAATGCAATGCTTCTTATTAAATAATGGTTGAAAGCTTCTGATATCTGATATGCCTTCGCCGTATTGGTTTTCGAAAATAGTTGGCCAACAGGCAGTCAGATTCAACCAACTAAACGACAGAGGGGGTATGCCCCCCCTGTGGAAGGAGCCAAGAAGAAAAATCCTCCATTGGCTTACTCTTCTTTTTAAGTATAATTGAACTTAACTCTGCGGAGATAAAAGCTTGGTTTTGGAAACAACCTGTTTGGTTGTATGCTTGTGGAATAGCAATTATTTTAGGTTCACAAGCGTAATTGACACGCGATTAACAAGTGGATACATACCCGCTCCGAGTTTTCGCAGTGGATTCGTTTATATACATACGTAGTTTCGACATGACGTACGCGTTGCCGTAGCCAATCAGCTACGTTTTCAATCAAACGCATATAAACACATGTTTAAGAACGATAAGCACTAAGCACTAAGCAGTAACCACCTCCGAGATTTTGCCACAACGTTTCGAGCATACTGCAAACTTGTTGGCAAACTACTGAGACTTGCTGTTTTACTCTTCCTTCAAAAAACTTTGAATGTGCAACAACCTTGAAAGCATAACATTGTCAAGATTTAGAGGTCATTGTAGATCATTATTATAGCTTTTACAAAAGTAAGTTTCGTGTCACACATTGACCGACTTTACATTGGATGATTTCCAGTCCCATCCTAGGCTAGGGTATCCAAGACTTTATTTATATGAAAGACACTTCACCAGACAGACACTAGTTTACTGTCAACGAAACATTTACAGTCAAATTCAGCTTTCCAGTTTTCCATACTTGTACTAATTGGACTTGCCTTAAGAAGCTTACTTGTTTCAGCAACATGGGTGGGCGGTGGTTATCTTAATGGAACGGCTGAAGCTATCCTAACAGTTGGGCTTGTATGGTGTCAGGCGCCACTTTGCTATTCCCTGAGCCTATTTGTTGGTGAGTTATAATATATGCTCATTAGTAAATCAGCAGCATTCTGCTAACAGGTGGAAACAAATATACTCAGGTCAAATGGTATCGTTGACAATCTATACTATATAATTGCGTTCTGTTGCAGGAGGTGTGTTGTTTGCCAAAGTGATGCGAGAACGTCGCTACCTGACTATGCTTGATCCGTTTCAAGAAAAATATGGGAAAATAGTGGGTAGTCTGCTTTATTTCCCTGCCCTTTCTGGAGAAGTCTTTTGGTCCGCCGCCATATTGAGAGCATTAGGTAAGAAATCGACTCCTTAGCTTTGTATCATTTCTTGCTGGAGTACTTTTCAAAATTTGCCGACTACGGCTTTTTATGATAACGATTTCAAATGGATTGAACATTGTCAGTATAAAATCTTTGAAGACAACTTCAGTCTGTCAATACTGCGAATAAGCATTGTTCGTTCAGCCTAAGATTATTTTTAGCGCAAACTTGTCATACAGGGCTCCCTTATACTATGTGGGCATCTCAAAGGGCCTTTTCATAAAATGATTAAACGGATTAACTTAAACGGATTAACTTAAATGGATTAACTGGATTTAAAAGACGTATTCATTTCATAAAGTCACGGATTAAACTACTTAAACGGATTAAACTTTGCCATGACTTAAACGGATTAACTTAAATGGATTAAATTAAGTGATTTAAGTAGTTTAATCCGTATTTTATGAATGCGCTTTTAATCCGTTTAAGTTAATCCGTTTAAGTTAATCCATTTAAGTCGTCAGTTTAATCCTGATTTTATGAATACAAATGATAATCACATATTTCAAAAAGTATCTATTCCATTAATACTAATTTCGCTGACTGATACTACAATTGTAACTATAAGCATAGAACTTCAGTTAGTGAATGACAAAGTCCTTCTTCAAATTATAGCTAACATCTACGATAATTATAAGTACGTATAGTTTCATTAAGAATATCAAATTTTGGAACGTTTTTACAATGATGAGTTTTAGGTTTACTTTTCTGAAGAGCTTGCTTGAGAAATGACTATACTCATTAGACTATTAACAATTGCTACTAATGGGATAATTAACACAATGCTTACATAGATTAATTTTGCACCAGAACAACTTGAAATGTTGTAATCCCGTAAAAGCACTCCCAAGAATAGTGGGATTGCTTTTTAGCTGACTCTTAGCCGTCGCCAACTTTGTTGAATTTCACATATATATTTTGTAGTCCTCATGGAAGTTCTCAAAACTACCCCATGGAATTTCCCAAAACTGCTGCTACATTCTGTTTAACCTTTCAAAGGTGACTCCGACGTGTTATAATAATTATTGGAAAGCAAAAAAGTACGCTAAAAATATTGTGTTTACAAGTTTAAGTTTAAACATGTAAGATCTAGCTAGGGAGTTTTCCACCCATGTTAAGGTGGGATTCCTTTTGGAGACGTCAACTTTGAACCCTTATTACTCATTCATTCATTGGAATTAATAAACCATTTTTACACCAAAATGCAGCTTAACATTTGCTCTTTCTAATGAATGCAACGAAACTGACTTTAGTTATCGGAAATTAGTTACTGTACTTTCGAAGTAATTTAATTTTTTAGATTTTTTGCAGACTAAAGTAAATTTTTTCGTGAGGGGCCCACATCATTCAATTCCACTATCAAATAGCTGGGGACCTTTTTTAAATTATTATGAAACCGCAGCTCGTTATAAAGAAATTAGCTAAAATGTATGCGCAACCTGGATTTTGCCTACTTTTCCCAACTTTGGCAAGCGACCACTTTAGCTAGAAAGCAGCAATCGGGTCAACTAAAAAAGGATCGAAGAAAAAAGAACTAAAAAAGAAAAAAAGAAAAAGGGTATTTTTGTGTAAAACACGTCCAGTAAGTGGCAACCCTCTAGCTTGCATAATAAATGCTCTACAATCGCTGGAAAAAATTTGGTCATGTTTTTGCAAAAACGACATTTTTTATGATAGCAGCTTGTATAGTGGATAGCAGTTTAGATTATAATGTCGCGGGTAATCGGCCTCGACGAGACCTTCAAATTGACACTAAGAGTTTAATTTTACGGCTTGTGTAGCTCAACAAATGGCGGATTATTTGATTTCTGCAAAAATGATAAGTTTCCAACGCCAAAATAAGAAATTCGACTATATCTCACCATAGCGAAAAGCTAGAAAGGTGCTTCAAAAAACAAAAATGTAGAGCTCAACAAAAACTTTCGAATGAATATTCATAGCTGTGCAGCAACTGTCTAACGGTCCAAAATTGGCAAAAACAACCCTAAACGGAGATGTCGAATTTTTGAAGCGGGATTGCGCGGAGAGTATTTGAATGCTAAAAGAAATTTTGGAAAGTTTCATCAAATTTCATCTTGATTAGAACCGTCAACCAACAATATGTGCCCAAAAGGAATCACCACCTTAAGTACATAAAGTGAGAGCAGCTATATATATGTACATCTATTTTGATTAAATTATGTTAAGTAGTGCATTTTTGGCGAATCTTTAAATTCATGATTGATTACTGAAAATCAACCAGCCCACGGCCTGTGATTTTTTGCGAACTTTTTCACAAAATAACCCACAATGTTCTGTAAAAAGCTGCGGGGCGGGCTGGCTGTAACAGAAAAACTAAGGGTAAATTCGAGCTCTCGAAAACCTAAACAGCACATGTTGTTAGGTACCTCAGCCAATTATGACCGACTGAGCGGCTGTTAGCCATAACTTCGACCCACCGGCCATATGTTGCCACAGGATCACATATGTTGGCTAAAGCTACATAAAAACGAATGCCAAATTTGAATTTTACTCCCCGAAAAACTTATATAGGCAAGTTTTTAGGCTTCCAGGCCTTGAAATACATTTTTGACCGGTCAGGTGACCCTGACCAAGCTTTGCTTACTAGAGTAATAGAGCACCAAAAAGTGGATTCCTGGCTTTCTGTAGTCAATAAACAGGGTTAAGCGCATACATTAACATAGGGTCGGGTCCTGGGGGGGCTTGTCCCCAAAATATTTTGAGGGGGCTTGTACCTTGAACAAAAATTTTCAGGGGGGCTTGTACCTCAAGAATAAATTTGCAAAATTTTTCGAAAAATTAACGCTAATTTTATTTAAATTAGCAATTTTTTGTCAAAATTTGCAAAAAATCTTCAATTTTTTGAAAAAATTTCGAAATTTTCTCCGATTTTCTCGGAAAATTAAACATTTTAGCATAAAAATTCCGGCGAAGCCGGAAATTTTTTATTCCGCCGGAGGCGGAATCTTTGTAACGGGTTGACCCAAAATTAACGTGCAATTCTAAGTGTGGGAGGATCTTCTCACTATATTTAGTACGTAAGTTGCATAAGTTTTTTTGGATGGGGGGTGTGATATATAAAAAGTTTTTGGAATAAGCTGTATTTTGTGGGGCATAATTTTTCAATTGCCTGTGAGTCCCTTTTAGTTAAGATACAGTTACTCACATTTAGCTTTTTAAAATATTTAGCTGGACGAACTGACATTTAAATTTGTGAAGGTATTTTATTTGGATCCCCCCTTGGCAGTTTCGGATTTACGCTAAAATTGAAAACGGAGCTCTGTACTCTGATTATGCAAATTAGTTGAGTATAGAAACTTTTATTCAGGGTTGAACAGCAGGGAAGAGCAGGCTTAAAATGTGTGAAGCAGCAGCTATTGATCGCATTACCATTTGTATGATCCTTCTGTTTAATTGAAACGGTTTGTGAAAGTTTCTGAAAGATCGTTTACAAAAAGCGGCAAAGCAGTAAAATCGGTCCTATATTCAAATTCAAGCATGACCTGTGGTGGTTATTGGCCACACTAAAGTTACAGTCACCTTCACGGCGACTAAAGTTTTTGTCGACTGTTTCTTCAAGCATGAACTCATTAGCGCAATGTGAAATATATAATCTCAATGACTGCTTTTTCTTGCAATCAAATAGACTTACAAAGCACAAAGCTGTAAAAGTCATGAGGCACAACGAGACAGCTATCAAGATCAGTATTGTGCCCCCGAATTAAAACAGGGTCAACTATGGTTACCAGATGGATTAGGTTATCGGGACAGAAGCTCTGATCCTGTTCAGCAGCCGATATTTTCAAGTTTGAATTTTTTGCTAAAACATGTTTATTTATTTTATTTATCTTGTAAAATACAGCTGTCAATTTTGACCTGATCCGATCACAAAGCTATTATATATCGCCTAAATCACAATTAGAATATTGCAAATGAAAACTTGGATCCAGAGGCCGACAACTTTACTTTGCTAAAGTTTTCATTGACCAGTTTGCGTACTCTTTATACGGTTCTTCATCGCTGCTGTTCTCGTTCCTGGGAGGGGACGGCCAGATAGCAGAAATTTTAATTATAGAATTTTTCGTAAAATTTTAATAAAGAATTTAAGTAAGAATTTAAGAGTAAGCAAAATGAGGTTTGTCTGTCTCTTGGTGTCCATGTTTTGCTTTCCCTTTTTAATTTTGATATAGCAGCACTTTAGAATGGTTGCTGTCTTGACCTAATCATATCTGTCTTAATCTTTGTCATAACAATAATTTTGCATCTTGTCTTAACAGCCTCCCCAAGTCTCCACCCTTCAAATTCAGAAACTTGCCTAATTGAGCTAAAATTTGGTATGGGTGTCTTTTCAACTACTCTGAGCTCAGACATCGCAAAATGTTTTGATTTGGAGAACGTCGATTTTTTCGATTGGCAACGGAGGTATCAAGAGAAACCGAGACTTTGTTATCTTCGATTCTGTTGAAAATATGCGTTTTCTGGAGGTTCCAATTGGAGTTTTCTGCGTCAAAGAACACGGATCTGGACTCCGTGTTTGGAATCAGGTTTTCGTTAGCCCAGTATAAGCTATGTAAAGCTATATGTTTATGACGTAGGACTTGTAAAAACCCAAAAACCTCAGAATCGAAGACAAAAATGATTTAGTTTCCCTTCGTTTCTACTTGCTAATAGGAGAAAATCGAATTTCGCAGTATCGAAAAATTTTGCGATCCTTTATCTCAGCTGGTCCAAAATCAATGCATGGGCATTCCAAATTTTATCTCAATTGGTCAAGTTTTAAAAATTTAAGAGGTGGGAGGAGAAATCGAGACAAGTCCCATAATGTTAACAGGTTCAACTGTGTCTGAAACTATCAGCTTTAATACTAATAAACAAAATATGCAGAGCACAGCACGGGAAGGGGAAAATAAAATAGTGATTTTGTTTATTTTGCTCAAGATTTCACTTCTGGCCTACTTCTTAACTCAGTACAGATGCAGAGTGGAGTGCAAATGGTATAATGTTGTCCGGCACATGTAATTTATATTTACGCACAACGGCGGAATTATTCCCCCTTTTAGGGGATACTTGTTTGAAATTTTACTGTAAATACTAATTTGTCCGGCTATTTTTGGTAACCCCTTGGCCATTTTTTCGTTACCCCTTGTCCCCGACGGCGATAGGGCTTGTACCTTGTCCGGGTGGGGGGGGGCTTGGATCCCCCCCAGACCTCCCCCCGCGTTAACCTATGGTTAAGCGTATGGGCCAGATTAGTCACTTTGGATCCAGGGATACAGAACCGAAATTCTAAGTTAAGCCTACCCAAAAGAAACTTCGGGGTGCAAATTTGCTTATATAATAACCCTATGGACGATGCTGTATTTATGCGAGAAAAGTTAATTTTCCTAGCTGTATTGTGGGTGTTTTTGCGAAACCGTGGTTTTTCTCTAATTCGTTAACAAAAAATAAAAAAATATTTATAGCTCTCCCCACACAAGAGCTATCGATCGGCATATAATTTGGTTCATTATAGAAGGGCTTTACCAGTTGATACATACCAAAATTAATTCGATCAAATTTCATTTGCGAAAATGACAGCAAAATTCGATTTTTGATGTTTTATTAACCTTGCTATAATTCTTGCAGTTTAATGATGATTTATATATAATTTTAAAGCTTTCGGAGTATCCGGAAAATTAACAGGTGATTAAAATGCTGTTATCGCTTTGTGCAAATTTCATCGTACAAGCTCCAATTCTTTATGAAAGCAAACGAAACTTTCCAAAGACATTATCTTTAACATTCTAGGACCACTCCCGCATTTTGGAGGTCAAAAAATCCATCTTCGGCATCTCCATCCATCATCCATCAAAGGCCATCTTCGAGGAAATCAGCTTTTCAAAATTATATATATACTGCCAAATCCTACGGACAATTTTAGTTTATTAATACTCAATGACTACACAGTCAAATTGCACATTTTATCAATGCCAGTTGCTGGAGTTCTTTGCTTTAAGCCGGAGATTTGGACGGAAAACTATTTTTGCAAAACTGCGATTATTTTGTTTTGAACATCGATTTCTCAAAAACTACCCAATGGATTCGTGTGAGTTTCTGTAGGGCGAAAATTTGCACTATGCGAAGGGACATTTTTCCTTTGAGCAAACACTTCTCCAGTTGCGAGCAAACTCAATGTAAAGTTGCAAAACCGAAGTTGTCACCGTACATTTGGTGGAATTTCTGGAGCATTAAAACCTGCTGTGCCAAATCCAAAAATGTACCACATGTCTTTTATATTCAGGTATAAAATAAGTTTTGGCCGATTCTACAGTTTTGAGAAATCGATGTTCAAAAATTAATGGTCAATATTTAGCCGGTATGTCGGAAACTTTCTTGGGAATCTTGCTTGTTTCGGTAACCCGTGCGAATGTATATAATGATTATTGGTTTTACCATAATTGCGTAAGTTTTTGCGTTTCAAATGTCACTACTCGAAAGGATAACACCACCAAAAGGACAGACTGGCTATATTGAACTAAAGTCTGACCAAAAATTCTTGGAACCGAACTGTGAGCACTTGTCCTGAGTTAACCTTTGAAGTTAGCCTGTACAAACTATATATTTTTAGAAACCTCAGGAGGAGGAGAATCCGGTAAAACCATCATATCCGGTCTATATCCGGTTACCGGATGCCAAATCGATAAAAACGCTTCAGATTCGGAAAGACAATGCTAATTCATTCATACCCTAGCACATTGGTCCTTGGCCCAAGACATCTCCGAAAATCTGGTCACATCCGGTCCATGTCCGGTAACCGGATGTCTAGGTCACAAAAACTGTACAGCAAGATTGGTAGGTCGTACAGTTTCGCTGATTGAATTTTTGGATTCAGCGGGTCGAAATTAGTCTATATACGAAGTTTTGTCCAATTTGGACCAAAATTGCGTGATTTACGGTCGTATCCGGTGCGAAAAAACCGGAAAATCGGTTTTTCCGGTCTGGTGCTCGGAATTGCGGATAAAAAATGTTAGTTTTTGGCTCAATGAATATTTGGGAGGCTACTTTCATTTTACCGGTGTCAAAGTAATCGAATATCCGGTCGATTTCCGATTCTGAGCTTTGAAATTTGAGATTTCATGGGCTATTATCTCAGTATCCGGTTGGTCCGGAAGTCAAATTATTTCATTAAGATGACATTTTGTCTATCCCTAACAAGCATCAACCTCAAATCACTTTATTTAAGCTGTAATTTTTGAATGATAGTGTTTTAAAAATGGTTCAAAAATAGGTTATATTGCGTGCGACAAAGCTAAGCGTATGGGATCAAATCGCATATCCGGTTTAGCAATTACACAAAACAAGCAAAATCAGCACGTTTTTAAAACGCTATCATTCAAAAATTACAGCAGATAAGAAGTAATTTGAGGTTGATGCTTGTTAGGGAAAAGCAAAATGCCATTTTAATGAAATAATTTGACTTCCGGACCAACCGGATACTGAGATAATAGCCCATGAAATCTCAAATTTCAAAGCTCAGAACCAGAAATCGACCGGATATTCGATTACTTTGACACCGGTAAAATAAACGTAGCCTCACAAATATTCATTGAGCCAAAAACTAACATTTTTTATCCGCGATTCCGAGCACCAGACCGGAAAAACCTATTTTTCCGGTTTTTTTCGCACCGGATACGACCGTAAATCACGCAATTTTGGTCCAAATTGGACAAAACTTCGTATATAGACTAATTTTGACCCGCTGAATCCAAAAATTCAATCAGCGAAACCGTACGACCTACCCATCTTGCTGTACAGTTTTTGTGACCTAGACATCCGGTTACCGGACATAGACCGGATGTGACCGGATTTTCGGAGATGTCTTGGTCCAAGGACCAATATGCTGGAGTATGAATTAATTAGCATTCTCTTTCCGAAGCTGAAGCGTTTTTATCGATTTGGCATCCGGTAACCGGATATAGACCGGATATGATGATTTTACCGGATTCTCCTCCTCCTGAGGTTTCTAGAAATATATACTTTATATGGACTAACTTTAAAGGTTAACTCAGGCCAAGCGCTCACAGTTCGGTTCCAAGAATTTTTGATCAGACTTTAGTTTTTAAATCGTAGTAGAATGTATATAATACATTATATAGAATGTATGAATGTATTATAAGCTTCGAAGTGATACCTTGTCGAATATTGGGCAAGTTACGACATTTAAAAACACCACAGGAGAAAACAACCACCTACGAGTCTCTTTTAGTAGCTGCAACTTTTATTTTGCTGCTTTCTAGCTAAAGTTTCTGCGTGAGAAAAATGAGAAAAGTAGGCAGTATTCGGGTTGCGCAAACATTGTAATATTTGATTTCCTCAACGAAAAACGATTTCGTTCTAACTAAGAACGATTCTCTGCTATTTGATAGAAGTATCAAGTGATAAACCCGATGTCCCACTAAAAAATTGCTTCAGTCGCCAAAAAATTTGAAAGTTGAACTCGTTCTATCATTAGTTAAGAAAATTCTAGGAAAACAAAATACATTTCATTGGTGCCATTAAAAAGACCAAATGTTAAGCTACATTTTGATATAAAAATAATTTCCTAACTCCAACTAATGAACGAGCAATGAAGTTTTAAATATAATGTCTCCAAACGGATTTGACACTATATTCGATATTTAATCCGTTTAATCCCCGCAAATAACAAGGATTAAACTCTTGTGTTTTTGAACTGTTTTTAAGTGGTGGATTAAACGGATTAAACTTAATCATTTTATGAAAAGGCCGCGGATTAAAGTTTAATCCGCCAAGCTTTTAATCCGTCGGGATTTTATGAATACGTCACGGATTAGAGTTTAATCCGTCGGTATTTTATGAATACGTTTTTGATCGACGGATTAAACTAGTCCGTTTAAGTCACGGATTAAACTTTAATCCGTTTAATCCGTGAGCGTATTCATAAAATGATTAAAGTTTAAGTTAATCCGTTTAATCCAATTTATGAAAAGGCCCAAAGATATAACCGGCTCACTGGGTCGATTGGCGTCACTACCGGGTCACTTGACTTGAAGCCCTTACTCGATGAGGCTCAACTTTAGACATTTTATTAAAACATGCTTATTTAGAATATTTTGCTAACTTTTAGCAATCTGATTATTATTATTATTATTATTATTATTATTATTATAATTATTATTATTATTATTATTATTATTATTATTATTATTATTATTATTATTATTATTATTATTATTATTATTATTATTATTATTATCACGCATAGGCAATGCCTGCACAACTCCTGCACATGTGCAGGCTAGGAAAAATTTACCCCCGCGCAGTGCGCAGCAAAAATTTTACCCCCGCGCAGTAAAATTTTACCTCGCGTAGGAAAGCGTCTCAAGATTTCATCCCACGCAACAAATTTTTTACCCCCGCGCAACAAAGCGCATCAAAATTTTGTCCCTCGCAAAAAATCTTTATCGCCTGCGCCGCACAGCAATATTTTTACCCCGTGGGTGGTGCAAGCGGCGAAGCGGCGCTGGGTGGTGCAAGCGGCGAAGCGGCGCTGGGTGGTGCAAGCGGCGAAGCGGCGCTGGGTGGTGCAAGCGGCGAAGCGGCGCTGGGTGGTGCAAGCGGCGAAGCGGCGCTGGGTGGTGCAAGCGGCGAAGCGGCGCTGGGTGGTGCAAGCGGCGAAGCGGCGCTGGGTGGTGCAAGCAGCGAAGCGGCGCTGGGTGGTGCAAGAGGTTGGGAGGCTCGGGAGGCTCATGAGGCATTAGGGTTGGTGGAGGAGGCGGCTGGGCGGCGCAGAGAGGCGCTGGCTTTTCGTCGAACCGAGCCATGGCTGACCCAAGCTTAAAATTAAAAATTGTCCGTTTCCAACTGGAAAACTTTATCCATGTGGTTTTTTGGGGGCGTAGAATACAAATATGAGCTTAGTTTTCCTCTGTGAGCGAAGCTCCATGCTGTATGTGACCGGAACCATGGCTGACCCAAGCTTAAAATTAGAAATTGGCCATTTCCAACGGGAAAAGTTTGCCTATAGGATTTTCTACCATGTAGAATTTAAATATGAGCTTAGTTTCCCTCTATTACCTGAGCTCTGTGCTGCAGCTAGCCCATGAACCGGAACCACAGCTTACCTTAGCTGATAGTTGTCCATTTCTGACGGGACAAAGTTCCACTATTGGGTTTTCGGGGCCGTAGAATCTGAAAATTAGCTTCGTTTTTCTGTATTTTCTGCTGCACACTGCCGGAATCAAAGCTAACCTTAGCTTAAAACTGAAAGTTGCTCATTTTCGATGGGATAACTTCCGTTGTAGGGTTTTGCAGACTTGAATTCTGAGCTATTCAATTACCTAAGCTTCAGTATGAAATTATCGTATGCACAAACAAGTATAGAAATCAACGGTTTCAGTATCTATCATTGAAAACATAGCAATTATACAAATTATGATGGTTGATACAGAAGTAATGCAAACTTGCCAATACTGCACCAAAATTGGGTGTTGTAGCATGATTCAACCAAATGTGGCTAATCAAAAATTTGAATTGCCAAACAAGTTCATGTAACGAACAACACACTACAAAATCTAACACTGCGGCACCCTGCTGGGCTTGCACCTGCCCATATTCAAACATTAACAGCGAGGACCCCTGCTGAGATAACACCTGCTCATCAGTTTTAAACGAGTTTAAATTGCATTGTGCGCTCAAAACTTAATAAATAGACGCTATTGCTTTAATAAAAACTACGATATTGGAAAGATCACGCTAGCAATGAACGGAAAATTTATTTTACAGGTAATCAAGCATGCTAACCAATGATGACTTTTGTTGTTTGTTATTGATATCGCCTGTATAACGCAAGCACTCCTGCTGAGATAACAATTGATCAATTTTAAACGAGTTTAAACTGCATTGTTCGCTCAAAACTTAATAAATAGACGCTAATTGCTTTAACTAAAACTACGATATTTGAAAGATCACGTTAGCAATGAACGGAAAAGCTATTTTACAGGTAATCAAGCATGCTAACCGACGATGTCTTTTGTTGTTTGTTGACGATATCGCCTATATAACGCGCTTCTGTTATCTACACTGAGCTTCTGTTTTAGAACTATCAATGCAAGATATGTGGAATGGTCTTTAAGCGGAAATTTGGAATGTTGCGTCACCTGGAAAGCAAACACTCTGAACAGGTAACTTTTCAGTTTTACACTACCAAAATGTATTGGATCTACGCTACTTCTACGAGTTGATAGCTACATTTGTTTGTTTCAGGCAAAGAAAACGTGTGATCTGTGCGAGCGTACCTTTCCTCGAGAAGATGTCTATCAACGCCATCTGCGGGAACAGCACGGAGATTCTAAATCTCATGTCTGCGGAGAATGTGGTCTCGCTTTCAGAAGGAAAGAGCATTTAGACGGACACCACAAAAGGATTCACATCAATGGTGGTAGAGCCCAGAAGAAGCGCAATCTCGCAGAAACGCAACAGCCAGTACAAATTGAGACCAAACCAGACAACCCAACAAAGAAGAAACCAACGATAGAAGAGCTAGAGAAGGAAGATGAGACGCCAACAGTGTTTGGAGATGAGGCCCTGGACAAACTATATCGTGAAAACTGGAATGTCATCAAAACTCATCATCGAGAAACGAAATTACAGAATCGATACAATTATCGGCTCAACTACATGGATATGGATGAGATCAAGCGTCATTGTGAAGAGTCTTTCAGGATACAAACTCACACTGGCAAATGGAGTATCTGCTTTGGCTACGTGTTGCGGAATGTCGTTACTGATGAACTGACCTATTTCTACGCCAGTGGAAATACGAATGTGTTAAAACGCCCAATGACGGTTGGAACTCGTGCAGATTTCGACAATTTGATGAATCAACTGGACATGGTAGACGTGCTGGAATGGGCACGCCAGCAAAGACCTGGATCAAGATATTCGGTGGAAAGAATCACCAATCTGACAATATTTGTTGACAGACTCTACGTATCTGTTATGTAAACTTATGTATGTGTATGTGTTTTGCTTGAAGTAAAACCATCCGCCACATTGTGGCTTTAGGCGGATTCTCCAAAAAGGCTTGATATTCCGTTAAGTCAAGGTCAACAGCCAGCACCGTTTGCGTGCTAAGTCATACGCAAGCCAGATATTGGCCTTTCGATTTTCTGCTGGTTTTCATTGTTGGTTTCGTTCTGTCGTTATTGGCGTTCTAGTCGTTTGTTTGTCGTCATTAATTGTTGGTTCGTTCACTTACTTGAATCTGAGTTTTACGTACATAGCTGCATCTTGCCTGTGCTCCTGATTCGCTCCCAGATTGCTCTTACTAGCTTCGAGTTACTCTGATTGCTTTTTACTTACTCCCAGTTACGCCGACATTCTCCCAGTTGGCTTTTTGCTCCCAGCATACAGTGGACGAATCAACAGAATTCATCCTAACGAACAACAACTCAGAACAATCCAACCAGGCAAACCAACAAATAACAAGACAACAAACAACAACTCAGAACAATCCAACCAAATAAACCAGCACAAAACGAGACAACTAACAACTACAAAACAACCGAAGACCAAACTATGGGCACCACGGAACTACTGCTTGCCCTCGAGTTCAGAGAGTAGTTCTTGGCTTACTTCTTAAGTGCTCCGCATCTGCTCTTGCCCGCTCGTACCAAGCTCAGTTCTTGCTCCTAGTCTGCTCTTTAAGTGCTCCTAGTCTGCTTTTCAGGTGCTCCTAGTCTGCTCTTCACGTGCACCTAGTCTGCTCTTCCATCCTTACCTGCTCTTAAATTGTTTCTAGCTTGGCTTTCGCTGGTCTTCGTCGTTGGTCTCGTTCTGTCGTTGTTGGTGTTGTAGTTGTTGGTTGTTGGTTGGTTCATTTGTTTGAATCAGAGTGTGACTTAAGCTGGTTTAATTCGCTCCTAGTCTGCCCTTCCATGTTCCTTGCATGCTCCGGACTTTCTCATAGCATACTCCTGACTTCCTCTCGACTGGTTCCAGGATTTTTACATTGAGTGTTCCTAGCGGAGTTAAAGGGGTTCCGGTTGTGATGTTTTAGGTCTTCGGGTTTGTAATTGTGAGGTTTGGGTCTGGTGTTGAGGTTAGAGGCAACATGGATTTGAAGCTGGCGATTTGTGGTTAGGGGTTTGAGGGTTCTGAGGGTTGAGGTTTCTTTTTCGCCTGCTCCTGCACTCCCAGATATGCTCTTGAACTGCTCCATAAATCTCAGAGCAAGCTATAATCTAACGAGCATCAGTAAAGCAACAGAACGAAGAACACCCAACACCTGGTCCTGCCCAGCGTTGCTCCGCGCTTGCTCCTTACTTGTTTCAACGTGCTCATCACTTGCTCCTTATGCGGTCCACAATTGCTGCTTGCAATTGTTCCCAACATGCTTTTAGATTGCTCCTTAGCTGCTCCTTACTTGCTCCTTGCTTGCTCCTTGACTGCTCCTAACTTGCTCCTTACTTGCTCCTTAGCTGCTCCTTGCTTGCTCCTTGACTGCTCCTTACTTGCTCCTTGACTGCTCCTTGAATGCTCCTTACTTGCTCCTTAGCTGCTCCTTGCTTGCTCCTTGACTGCTCCTTACTTGCTCCTTGACTGCTCCTTGACTGCTCCTTACTTGCTCCTTGACTGCTCCTAACTTGCTCCTTAGCTGCTCCTTACTTGCTCCTTATTTGCTCCTTGACTGCTCCTTGACTGCTCCTTACTTGCTCCTTGCTTGCACCTAGATGCTCCTTGACTGTTCCCTACTAGCTCCTTGTTTGCTCCTAGTTTGCGTTCACTTGCTCACGATTGTTCCTGGCGTGCTTGAGTGTTTGAGATTTTTAGGTTTGATGCTTATAGGCCTTGGGTTTGTGAAGATTGAAGGTTCTCATGTTTGAAACATTCGCCTTCTGAGACTGCTCCTTATCTATTCTGGGTCTGCTCTATATGCTCTTAGCTATGAAGTTGTTCCTTACTGACTCCTTACTGCTTCCAGAGTATTTTTGGCCTGTTCCTAGCCTACCCCATGTTTGCTCCTGATCTCTAAACTCTTACGAGCTACTCTTAAACCGTTTGAGGTTACCACGTTCCTTTCCCGTTTCACCTTTTCCCTAGCTCATTCCAAGTTATACTCCAGTTATCATCTATGCTGGGAGTGCCTCTTCCTTCCTGTTCCCAATTTCATTCAATCCAACATTTGAGACTGTTCTTCCTCTACCTGAGGAAGTAACCCACATAGAGCTCTATGAGTAACTCTTCTCATGAGCTCTCTCAACTTGATTCAACCTTGATTCAACTTGACACTGCACTAAGCCTGAAGCTCAATGAGCAACCCAATCAGTAACTAAACACACAACGACACCGGGACAAACACACACACACACACACACACACACACACACACACACACACACACACACACACACACACACACACACACACACACACACACACACACACACACACACACACACACACACACACACACACACACACACACACACACACACACACACACACACACACACACACACACACACACACACACACACACACACACACACACACACACACACACACACACACACACACACACACACACACACACACACACACACACACACACAGGAACGCACACATAACACAACCACAACAACGATGATAACCACCAAAACCGGAAGGTAATTGCACTGACAATGCGACTTATTCGTGTACATGAATGTGTGTTGCATCAGTCTGTTAACATGCATTCTACGGTTATTCCTGTCGGTTACTCCGACGTTCTTCTTTATGTGCTCTGAAATTGTTCCTGCCCTGGTTTCTCTCACAATTTTAGCGCTATCAGTCAGCCAAGACATGTGTTGTTGTCTAGTCTGCTTCATTCCGTTCATTGCTGCGCATGCTACTCTGAACGTGATCCATGCATCTTCTTTATATTGCTCAGTATGTGCCCCTTGTGTACTTAGAGAGTACTCCTGCGTGCTCTCTGTAACTAATGTGTTGCTCCTTGAGGTTGCTCATGGGTATGTGTGCCGAGACTACTCCTGTCTGCTCCTCTTTATTGCAAGTGTGCTCCTACACTGGTCCGAGATTGCTCCGTGTGTGCTCAGCAACTCATGTACGTATGTGCCCTTTTCACTCTGAGTCACTCCTAAGTCTCCAAAATGGATGTCGCACCTCTAATTTCATATAAAGAATTGGTGTGATCGTGATAGTATGCGATAAACTGATACAAACAGAAGAAGTACAATGCACACGTGTGACTACTGCAGTGCAGAGTTCAGCAGAGCCTTCAACTTGAAGCGCCATATACGAAACATTCATGAAGCAACTGCTGAAGACGTGGAATCAGAAGGAAGTAGTGATCAGGAAAGCACTGGCTCGAACACCAGCAATGAAGAATCAATTGGGTCATTCTGGGAAGAACTTGCTGCGACAGCTGAGGAAAAGCTTGCACCACGAGCTCGGAGACTTTTTGCTGAGTACCAACAAGAAGGTCTCAGTGTTGATCAAGCAAAGGTTGAAGCTTATAACGAAGTCAGACCTGAAATTAGATCGGAACTGAACAAGATTTTGTACGATGAAATAGTTCATTGCAGTGAATTCATGAAAGATCCAATCATTGAACAAATTGTGGACAAGCAGGCAGAATACGAAAAACGACTTTCCACCACCCAAGCTCTCAAGCGTGCGATAGAAAAGAATGAAGTCATCAATACGCACATATTGCCGGAAAAATCAGAGCCATGATGGCACCCGTGAGGTACCAGATGATTCGGAAATTGGAACAAACCTGGATCTCCTCAAACCTCTTCGGAGGTTCCGCCTGAAGCCACTACATGGCAAATGGTTGTTTTCTTCTTATTGCATGTATACTAGTAGGCGCACAAGTAAAGCCTTAGTGCAATTACCTTCTGATTTTGGTGGCTTGCATCGTTGGGCTTTGTGTGTGTGTTTGTGTGTGAGTGTGTATGTTGTGTGTTTGTTCTTAGGTGGTGTTTGTTCCGGTGTCGTTGTGTGGTTAGTTACTGATTGGGTTGCTCATTGAGCTTCAGGCTTAGTGCAGTGTCAAGTTGAATCAAGGTTGAATCAAGTTGAGAGAGCTCATGAGAAGAGTTACTCATAGAGCTCTATGTGGGTTACTTCCTCAGGTAGAGGAAGAACAGTCTCAAATGTTGGATTGAATGAAATTGGGAACAGGAAGGAAGAGGCACTCCCAGCATAGATGATAACTGGAGTATAACTTGGAATGAGCTAGGGAAAAGGTGAAACGGGAAAGGAACGTGGTAACCTCAAACGGTTTAAGAGTAGCTCGTAAGAGTTTAGAGATCAGGAGCAAACATGGGGTAGGCTAGGAACAGGCCAAAAATACTCTGGAAGCAGTAAGGAGTCAGTAAGGAACAACTTCATAGCTAAGAGCATATAGAGCAGACCCAGAATAGATAAGGAGCAGTCTCAGAAGGCGAATGTTTCAAACATGAGAACCTTCAATCTTCACAAACCCAAGGCCTATAAGCATCAAACCTAAAAATCTCAAACACTCAAGCACGCCAGGAACAATCGTGAGCAAGTGAACGCAAACTAGGAGCAAACAAGGAGCTAGTAGGGAACAGTCAAGGAGCATCTAGGTGCAAGCAAGGAGCAAGTAAGGAGCAGTCAAGGAGCAAGCAAGGAGCAAGTAAGGAGCAGTCAAGGAGCAAATAAGGAGCAAGTAAGGAGCAGCTAAGGAGCAAGTTAGGAGCAGTCAAGGAGCAGCTAAGGAGCAAGTAAGGAGCATTCAAGGAGCAGTCAAGGAGCAAGTAAGGAGCAGTCAAGGAGCAAGCAAGGAGCAAGCAAGGAGCAGCTAAGGAGCAAGTAAGGAGCATTCAAGGAGCAGTCAAGGAGCAAGTAAGGAGCAGTCAAGGAGCAAGCAAGGAGCAGCTAAGGAGCAAGTAAGGAGCAAGTTAGGAGCAGTCAAGGAGCAAGCAAGGAGCAAGTAAGGAGCAGCTAAGGAGCAATCTAAAAGCATGTTGGGAACAATTGCAAGCAGCAATTGTGGACCGCATAAGGAGCAAGTGATGAGCACGTTGAAACAAGTAAGGAGCAAGCGCGGAGCAACGCTGGGCAGGACCAGGTGTTGGGTGTTCTTCGTTCTGTTGCTTTACTGATGCTCGTTAGATTATAGCTTGCTCTGAGATTTATGGAGCAGTTCAAGAGCATATCTGGGAGTGCAGGAGCAGGCGAAAAAGAAACCTCAACCCTCAGAACCCTCAAACCCCTAACCACAAATCGCCAGCTTCAAATCCATGTTGCCTCTAACCTCAACACCAGACCCAAACCTCACAATTACAAACCCGAAGACCTAAAACATCACAACCGGAACCCCTTTAACTCCGCTAGGAACACTCAATGTAAAAATCCTGGAACCAGTCGAGAGGAAGTCAGGAGTATGCTATGAGAAAGTCCGGAGCATGCAAGGAACATGGAAGGGCAGACTAGGAGCGAATTAAACCAGCTTAAGTCACACTCTGATTCAAACAAATGAACCAACCAACAACCAACAACTACAACACCAACAACGACAGAACGAGACCAACGACGAAGACCAGCGAAAGCCAAGCTAGAAACAATTTAAGAGCAGGTAAGGATGGAAGAGCAGACTAGGTGCACGTGAAGAGCAGACTAGGAGCACCTGAAAAGCAGACTAGGAGCACTTAAAGAGCAGACTAGGAGCAAGAACTGAGCTTGGTACGAGCGGGCAAGAGCAGATGCGGAGCACTTAAGAAGTAAGCCAAGAACTACTCTCTGAACTCGAGGGCAAGCAGTAGTTCCGTGGTGCCCATAGTTTGGTCTTCGGTTGTTTTGTAGTTGTTAGTTGTCTCGTTTTGTGCTGGTTTATTTGGTTGGATTGTTCTGAGTTGTTGTTTGTTGTCTTGTTATTTGTTGGTTTGCCTGGTTGGATTGTTCTGAGTTGTTGTTCGTTAGGATGAATTCTGTTGATTCGTCCACTGTATGCTGGGAGCAAAAAGCCAACTGGGAGAATGTCGGCGTAACTGGGAGTAAGTAAAAAGCAATCAGAGTAACTCGAAGCTAGTAAGAGCAATCTGGGAGCGAATCAGGAGCACAGGCAAGATGCAGCTATGTACGTAAAACTCAGATTCAAGTAAGTGAACGAACCAACAATTAATGACGACAAACAAACGACTAGAACGCCAATAACGACAGAACGAAACCAACAATGAAAACCAGCAGAAAATCGAAAGGCCAATATCTGGCTTGCGTATGACTTAGCACGCAAACGGTGCTGGCTGTTGACCTTGACTTAACGGAATATCAAGCCTTTTTGGAGAATCCGCCTAAAGCCACAATGTGGCGGATGGTTTTACTTCAAGCAAAACACATACACATACATAAGTTTACATAACAGATACGTAGAGTCTGTCAACAAATATTGTCAGATTGGTGATTCTTTCCACCGAATATCTTGATCCAGGTCTTTGCTGGCGTGCCCATTCCAGCACGTCTACCATGTCCAGTTGATTCATCAAATTGTCGAAATCTGCACGAGTTCCAACCGTCATTGGGCGTTTTAACACATTCGTATTTCCACTGGCGTAGAAATAGGTCAGTTCATCAGTAACGACATTCCGCAACACGTAGCCAAAGCAGATACTCCATTTGCCAGTGTGAGTTTGTATCCTGAAAGACTCTTCACAATGACGCTTGATCTCATCCATATCCATGTAGTTGAGCCGATAATTGTATCGATTCTGTAATTTCGTTTCTCGATGATGAGTTTTGATGACATTCCAGTTTTCACGATATAGTTTGTCCAGGGCCTCATCTCCAAACACTGTTGGCGTCTCATCTTCCTTCTCTAGCTCTTCTATCGTTGGTTTCTTCTTTGTTGGGTTGTCTGGTTTGGTCTCAATTTGTACTGGCTGTTGCGTTTCTGCGAGATTGCGCTTCTTCTGGGCTCTACCACCATTGATGTGAATCCTTTTGTGGTGTCCGTCTAAATGCTCTTTCCTTCTGAAAGCGAGACCACATTCTCCGCAGACATGAGATTTAGAATCTCCGTGCTGTTCCCGCAGATGGCGTTGATAGACATCTTCTCGAGGAAAGGTACGCTCGCACAGATCACACGTTTTCTTTGCCTGAAACAAACAAATGTAGCTATCAACTCGTAGAAGTAGCGTAGATCCAATACATTTTGGTAGTGTAAAACTGAAAAGTTACCTGTTCAGAGTGTTTGCTTTCCAGGTGACGCAACATTCCAAATTTCCGCTTAAAGACCATTCCACATATCTTGCATTGATAGTTCTAAAACAGAAGCTCAGTGTAGATAACAGAAGCGCGTTATATAGGCGATATCGTCAACAAACAACAAAAGACATCGTCGGTTAGCATGCTTGATTACCTGTAAAATAGCTTTTCCGTTCATTGCTAACGTGATCTTTCAAATATCGTAGTTTTAGTTAAAGCAATTAGCGTCTATTTATTAAGTTTTGAGCGAACAATGCAGTTTAAACTCGTTTAAAATTGATCAATTGTTATCTCAGCAGGAGTGCTTGCGTTATACAGGCGATATCAATAACAAACAACAAAAGTCATCATTGGTTAGCATGCTTGATTACCTGTAAAATAAATTTTCCGTTCATTGCTAGCGTGATCTTTCCAATATCGTAGTTTTTATTAAAGCAATAGCGTCTATTTATTAAGTTTTGAGCGCACAATGCAATTTAAACTCGTTTAAAACTGATGAGCAGGTGTTATCTCAGCAGGGGTCCTCGCTGTTAATGTTTGAATATGGGCAGGTGCAAGCCCAGCAGGGTGCCGCAGTGTTAGATTTTGTAGTGTGTTGTTCGTTACATGAACTTGTTTGGCAATTCAAATTTTTGATTAGCCACATTTGGTTGAATCATGCTACAACACCCAATTTTGGTGCAGTATTGGCAAGTTTGCATTACTTCTGTATCAACCATCATAATTTGTATAATTGCTATGTTTTCAATGATAGATACTGAAACCGTTGATTTCTATACTTGTTTGTGCATACGATAATTTCATACTGAAGCTTAGGTAATTGAATAGCTCAGAATTCAAGTCTGCAAAACCCTACAACGGAAGTTATCCCATCGAAAATGAGCAACTTTCAGTTTTAAGCTAAGGTTAGCTTTGATTCCGGCAGTGTGCAGCAGAAAATACAGAAAAACGAAGCTAATTTTCAGATTCTACGGCCCCGAAAACCCAATAGTGGAACTTTGTCCCGTCAGAAATGGACAACTATCAGCTAAGGTAAGCTGTGGTTCCGGTTCATGGGCTAGCTGCAGCACAGAGCTCAGGTAATAGAGGGAAACTAAGCTCATATTTAAATTCTACATGGTAGAAAATCCTATAGGCAAACTTTTCCCGTTGGAAATGGCCAATTTCTAATTTTAAGCTTGGGTCAGCCATGGTTCCGGTCACATACAGCATGGAGCTTCGCTCACAGAGGAAAACTAAGCTCATATTTGTATTCTACGCCCCCAAAAAACCACATGGATAAAGTTTTCCAGTTGGAAACGGACAATTTTTAATTTTAAGCTTGGGTCAGCCATGGCTCGGTTCGACGAAAAGCCAGCGCCTCTCTGCGCCGCCCAGCCGCCTCCTCCACCAACCCTAATGCCTCATGAGCCTCCCGAGCCTCCCAACCTCTTGCACCACCCAGCGCCGCTTCGCTGCTTGCACCACCCAGCGCCGCTTCGCCGCTTGCACCACCCAGCGCCGCTTCGCCGCTTGCACCACCCAGCGCCGCTTCGCCGCTTGCACCACCCAGCGCCGCTTCGCTGCTTGCACCACCCAGCGCCGCTTCGCCGCTTGCACCACCCAGCGCCGCTTCGCCGCTTGCACCACCCAGCGCCGCTTCCCGCTTGCACCACCCAGCGCCGCTTCGCCGCTTGCAAATAATTTCCGCATTTTGTGCGAGATTCACCAAAATCTTAAAGGATTGCGTAAGTTCGCAAATCTTTCCGACAAAGGGACAAAAACAGAGCTTTGAAAAAGCCACAATCGACCTAGACACATACAGTGAAAAATTATAAATTTGACCCCCCCGCGCAGTGAGCTCGATGGCTGTGCAGGCTAGAGCCAAGTTCTTTGCCCATGTATGATTATTATTATTATTATTATTATTATTATTATTATTATTATTATTATTATTATTATTATCATTGTTATTATGCTTGAATTTGCAACTCAAGTTTGATTGAAATATCAGAAGGCAGGATCAGGTTTCATCTTTGACATGTTGACCACGGTATAATTAAATCCCTTACTTATAGTGTTTAGTACGCATAAACAAAGTTGATATGTTATGTTTTTGTTAAATTGTAGGAGACACCGTGGCAGTAATCCTGGGCCTAAATATTCAGTTAGCGATTATTATTAGTGCTGCAGTCGCTGTAGGATACACTTTCTTTGGTGGCCTATTTTCTGTTGCCTATACGGACATTGTGCAACTTCTTTGTGTTGCTATTGGCATGGTATGTTGGCCAGAGCAGTGCTTAATTTACTGCATCAGAATTTTTATTTAGTGCCCATTAGGAAGGTTTTGTGTGGTCCAAATTCAAAAACTTGCCACTGCATTGCTTTAAGTTGCATTGCCTCACCACTCATGATCAGTTTCAGAGGCTTTTAAGCTGCAATCCATTTAAACAACGTATTTAAACATTTAAACAGTGTATAAAATATTTAATACGCTCACCGGATGGTATGGTATGTAGTCAACATTTCTTTACCGATTGAGAGACACTTCCTGCATATTTATTTCAGAGACAGTCTGCACCAGATATGTGCAGGAGGGGAAGTTCTGGGTTGGGTGAGCCGGCGACCCATGGCCGCTGGAAAACCGGATTTTTCCGGTTTTTCCCCGAAAAACCGGAAAAATCCGGATTCTGTAGGGTGAGGTCTGGACCCCTCTTGGGGGGGGGGTGAGGTCCAGGTCTAGGGGGGTGATACCCCCAACCCCCCCCCCCCAAAGCACATATATGACGCCTGAATTCCTGCTAGCTAACTTCTTTCCTTTTGATATTTTTAGTGCTGTGGCTAATTGTTTGTTCTTGATAACAATCTCTGAGTTATTTAGATTCTTCCAATTCCATTCATTTATACAAGTCAATATGTTAGTCATCACGAAAACACGACAGCGCCTAGCGCGTGGATTGGAGAAGTGACTTCTTCTGATGCAGCAACATGGGTGGATACTTTTCTACTGATTACACTGGGTGGAATTCCGTGGCAGTTATGTAACAATTCTTAGATGGTGCTTTGTATTTCGCTGATTAGTGTAGAATTCTCATACCAGGCATGTATCTTCAGTTTTCCTGATGTAAGAGAATTATTGAAAAGCTGGCGGATAATGTGAGTTCAGCTGATGGTTATGCAGTGCTTGTTAGCACGTTTGATTCAAGATCGGAATCGGAAATGATTGGGTATAGACGTGATTGGTTATAAAGTTTAAATTAAGATTTATACATGCACAGTGCAGTCCATAAGAATACCTACAAAATATAGTTAAGATAAATTAATAATTTATGAATTTCCCTTTTCCACCCTAAATATTTCGAGGGTACCAATGCCCAGCTAGAATAAGACAGTGTTCTCTGTGATTTCAGGTCTACTTTCAGCGAGTTTTAGCCTGCAAAACTGCAAAAACAGCTCAGATAGTATCCTTTGCCGCAGGAGTTGGATGCATCCTCATGAGTATTCCTCCTGGAATCATTGGAATTCTAGCCAAAGGAGCTGGTAGATTTAAATAATAATTGATTTGATGTCCCACGTGTTTCACGTGTAAATTCTGCTTTCTCAATTTCATACATTTAAATTTTGTCCACACAGCCGAATTCTTAGCGTTATTAAAGTATGGTTAATTAAAGAGTATGTCTATATCCGTAACGTGACGATATGTTGCAGTTGTTGTATACCCTTTATTTTCTAGACTGGGATGCTGCCGGCCACAATTCTAGCTTCATGCAAGAAAACCCATCAACGGCCCTCCCAGCAGCCATTCAATATCTTTGTCCGTCGTGGGTTTCCATGATTGGTCTAGGGTCGGTTGCCGCAGCGGTTATGTCCTCCGCAGACTCTTCTGTTCTGTCTGCATCGTCCTTGTTTGCTCATAACATCTATAATGGTGCTTTTAGGCCTGGAGTAAGTATTAAAAAGTTATCGATGGATAACTAAAACATGTCACATTTGAAGTATGACCTGCTTTGATTATTACAGTTCACAGCATAGATTGGACAAAATTGAATGGCGGCAAATATTCGCCATTTTGGCCAAACTAAACTGTCCTATTTGGTGAAGCTGCGGGACATTTCATAACGTGGCTGTTGTACATTTTACGGGGACATAGACCCCTGCAGTGCGTTAATTACCTTCACTTAAAGTCAAAACTCAAAGACAATAGATAACTGAGAAGAGGGTGCTCTGTCGGATGGCTTTGATTGAACTACTCTTCTCGGGGTATTTTCGGATAGTCTAATTTCACGGATAGTCTAATTTCAGATAGTCTAACTTCGGATAGTCTAAAAAATTTTTCGGATAGTCTAACAAGGTCAAACTAAATTGTACTCTGAAATACTATAATATGCTTATAAAAATACTTATACTAAAAATATACTTCAATTTCTAAATCTAAACTAAATCTTCTTTGCTTTTCTTTTAGACTACAAATTTCTTTAGACTGTCCGAGGTTAGACTATCCGAAAATCAATTAACAGAAAATTTCAGAGTGCAATTAAGTTTAACCTTGTTAGACTATCCGAAAATTTCTTTAGACTATCCGAAGTTAGACTATCTGAAATTAGACTACCCGTGAAATTAGACTATCCGAAAATACCCCGAGAAGAGTAGTTCAAAGCCAATGACCTCACCGACTGTCCCCGTAGAATGAATAGCAAAGTGAAATCCGTCCCCGAATACTAAATGGATTTTTGAGTTCTTGAACAATTTTACCAAACCAATAGTTTTATATAAATAAAATGAGTTTTAGAGTTTATGTTTGTAAGTTTGAAATTTAAAGTCTGACCAAAATAACGGTATAATATCGAATGGTCCTTTATTTTTATAATTTAATTATAATGTTTATAATATAACAGTTATTACTATTATCAGTAGATTAGGAATTTAACAATTTAAACATCTAATTTAATGCTTTAATTAAACTTATATAGGTTTTAATGCATAGTTTATTAATATAGACAGATACATATGGATTAGGGGTTTAAGTTTAAAGTTGCATATGAATATTCCATTTCTCAATTCAGTTATTAAATTGCCAATACAGGATCTGTTCAGGATATCCCACCCCAGGCCCAGATCCGCAAAACTTAATCAAATGAGCTGAAATCTGGTATGGGTATGTTTTCAACCACGCTGAGTTAAAATATCGCAAACTTTTAGATTTCGCGAAATTCGATTTTTTCGAATCGTAAGGGGAGACCAAGGGGGACCAAAAACTTTTTGTCTTCGATTTTGCTGAAAAGTTGTTCCGAGTTTTTCGAGGTCGCAGAACATGAATCTGAAGTTAGCCTTTCGACTCAGCCTTTCGATTCAGCTTTTCGTTAGATCAATATAAGCTTACATCTTAAGCTTACAACTTTAGCTTATACTGAGCTAACGAAAAGCTGAATCGAAAAACGGATTTCGGATTGTTTTGCGACCTCGAAAACCCTGAATACAACTTTTCAGCAAAATCGAAGACAAAAACTTTTTCGGTCCCCCTTGGTCTCCCCCCTTACGAATCGAAAAAAAATCGAATTCCGCGAAATTTAAAAATTTGGGCCTTCCCATTATCCCCCACAGCTCTGAAGAAGTACCGAAGATCCAGAATTTGACTGATTGAGTTGAAATTTGGTGTGGGTAGGTTTTCGGACCTGCTGATTTCAAAAATGCAAAAATTTTAAAATTTTTAAAATGTTTAAAAATTTAAAAGTTTTAGTTTGGTAAGGGGGGACCAAGGGTGACCGAAATTTTATTTGAAAAACTGCTAAAAATTAGCTTATAGGGGTTTTCTCGGGTACTGATCACGAATCTGAAATCGGTTGTTCGATTCAGCTTTTCGTTAGCTCAGGATAAGCTTACATCCTAAGCTTTAAAAGTTAGTTTGTATTAAGCTAACGAAAAGCTGAATCGAAAAAATTTGAAATTCGTGATCAGCACCCCAGAAAACCCTTGTAAGCAAGTTTTCAACAAAATTTGTTTCTCAAAATTTTTCGGTTTCCTTTTCCGTTTCCCCCCTTACCAAACTAAAATTTTAAAATTTTTAAATAATTTTTAAATATTTTAAAACTTTTGCATTTTTGAAATCTAAATCTAATTTAAAAGTTTTGCGATATTTGAACTCAGCGTGGTCGAAAATATACCCATACCAAATTTCAGCTCATTTGATCACGTTTTGCGGAATCTGGGCCTGGGGTGGGTTATCCTGTAAAGATCCCCAATATATATCTTAGAATTTATTTAGTACAGATTTTACTTTGCTACTTATTTTACGGGGACAAACACTGAAGTCATTGTCTTTGAACTACTCTTCTCCGTTCTCTATTGTCTTTGAATTTTGACTTTAAGTGGAGTAAGGCAATTATCGCATGGCAGGGGTTTCTGTACCCGTGAAATGAACAACAGCCCATAACGTAGCGAATTAGATTTAGCAACTGAAGGTCGATAATTTAAAAATACTATTTTAAAAGAACTTTTTTCAGGTCGGAGAACTCTAATGCCACTGCGTCCAGACTAAAACATGCGACTGCATAGACAAATCTAACGGGCTGCTCTCTGTCATTGGGGGGGTGGAGATTTCATGGTATCTTAGCGGAATTTACTTCTACTTGTGTCGAGGAAACTGTTTTAGGAAACTTGTTTTAACATGTCAACTTCAAAGTTAAAACTAATTGAAAGAGAGTAATAAAATGAAACAGGAAATTATAGATGAAGGAATGACAAAAATTTTGAAAATCAAATGAAAAGAAACAAGCCCAACAAAATTAAACCTTACCCCACACATTCGTAGAACCAGCAAAAACCTAATTCAATGTCAAACTGTAGCTCGACTAAACAGGGTCAAGCAGGATTTTTTAAAACAAGTTGTAAAAAGTATAATGGGTTTATGTTGGTATTATGAAAAGCGTCGATGCAGAACCCACTAAAACTTTGCACTGTAGCCAGAAGCCAGAATTCCATTCTTTATTATTGTTTATCAGCGAATCCAAAGCCATAACTGATAATTTATTTTTTTTTGGTTTGGGCTCACCCACTTGTAGGCACACGACGTGGCCCGTATGTGGTGCTCTCCGCAGACCGCAGTCAAGAGGCGGAGAGACGAAGATCATGGACAGAAACATGATCCCCAAGCAGAACTACCATACGGTTATTTCAGTCACGCCCAAGGCAACAGCAGTCGTTTATCCGACTGCTGTTGCCCCCCGCTTGGTAATAGCAACTATGATGGCGGAAAAGGAATTGCCTGCTCGGTAGGCAAAAGAGATAAAAATAGGCTGCAGAAGTGGAGATGGCAAGGGAGGGCGAGCTCTATGAAAGGAAAGACTGAAAGATGCGGTCTGAGAAGCTCTATAAAATTTAGATTTTAAAAATTGGTGTTTTAAACGTTTTTAACATAAGTTTAAGCTTTGAGTTTTACTTTAACCAAAGGGAGAAACGTTGGGATTTAATTATTAGTCCGAAAAAATTTAATTACACAATTTTATCTACCTGAAATTTATTTTTGATTAACAAATTGATGATGTGATAGAAGCACAGGGGGACCTTTTTCACCCCCCGTGCCTATCACAACCTAATTTCGATCAACGTAGTCCCGATACAGCTTTTCAAAGATTTTAATACTTAATATTTAAAAAAAACTTAACAACTTAGCTTGTATTTGAATCCTTTCCAATTTACCAGTGATTCCATTGAAATAAGACTTCCATCTGTTGGACACAGGAGGGACCATGCACACCTCCTGTGCCGTTGATCTTCCCTCTTTAGATATAAATCCTTCCATTCTGGTGTTGTCTGAAGCGTGGTCCAAATAGTCTCCCGCTACGAATTTGTTGTAGGCCATGAGACTTAGACTCTGCCTGTCAAGAACGAAGAAAATCAGGCAAAATTATGTGCTTGAAATCATAAAATTTCCACTTCTATCTGAGACCTTAGTACCTGCCACACGAAATTTCTTTTTGAAAAACCTCCGTTATCTCGTTAAAAGTTATCTCTATGTCAGATTAGGCTGTTCATTTGTTGGAAAAATAAATCTTATGTTTCCTTAATCAGTTGAATAGCTGTTACGGTCTGAAACCCGCTAGATTCTCATTTATTTAAATCAGTTAAGTTTAAATTTAAATCATCATTTAGATTATACAAAAATCGAAAATAGACTTAGCCTAATACACCGCCGCTCGCTGCAGTTGTTGGATCCGATCCGCTGATAATTTATTGCCTACAATACTGAATTTTTTAATCTCTCTATATTTAAGTTTGCGATCGAATCATCACAAAAATAACATCCACATTAAAAACGCAGCAAACTTGGCCAGTTTGGCCACATTTTAGTATGAGCGGCATTGAGTTTGCCTTATTAGGCACCTGGCAGACGGGTCATCGTGCTCTGAAGAATTTAAGTGAACCTCCCCATCAGTTTTAATTCATCAGCATTCTCCAAGAGTAGCAGGAGTAGCAAAAGCCAAATTTAAATATATTATTACGAGTTACGACATATTCTACATACCTACATATTTCCATTGCTGGCATGACTACATACATACATATTCTAATCTACTACATTAACTGGAATATTTCTTTTATTATACCCAATTTTTTGTTGCAGGCTTCTGACAGGGAAATACTGTGGACTTTACGCATTGCCATCGTTTGCACCGGAACTATTGCAACCTTAATTGGTCTCACCGTCCCGAGTGTCTACGGATTGCTGGTATTATGCGGTGACTTTGTGTATGTTCTGCTTTTCCCTCAATTGCTCTGCGTCATCTATGTTCCTTTCACCAATAGTTACGGTGTTCTAGTTGGCTGCTTTTGGGGACTGCTGTTTAGACTTCTTGGTGGAGAGCCAGTCTTCAAACTTCCTCCAGGAATTCACTTCCCGGGATTTGATGAAGAGACCCACACGCAGAAGTTTCCGTATAAGACAGCGTCAATGTTGTTAAATCTGGTGCTAACGATTGGAGTTTCCTGGTTAATAGATTTTCTGTTTAAAAGGGAGATTTTGCCTTCAAAATTCGATATATTTGGGGTTGCCGATGCGTCCGCGCCCGACCCAAAAGATTCGAAAAGAAAACCTTCAGGCAACCATCAATTTCCGCTGTCTACAGTTTCTTCTTCCCGGATATATCCCGCTGCAAATGGTCATGTCCATGTCTCGTAATGATTGCACAATTGAAGAAAGACGTACGAGCTGGAAACTACGACAGTGAGGTTTAGCGAGATTTTGTAATAATTTAACAACATTTATATTATGTTCTTTATTCGCTGTTACTTAAATAGCAATTGACGGCTATACACCTGCAGAAGTACTGTCAAGCTGTTATAAATTACACAATTTTGCATAACGTTCAATACAGCATTACATTCACATTTACATTCTGATTACAGCTTTCGTCGATGCAGTCGAATTATGCAAGTACACTCTACCGGCTGTACTTCCCCATTCGTTTCTGCTAAACTGTTATCTATTTAGTGAGCACGAGTATTCAATCAATTCAATTGCTCCAGATGATCAATTAAAAAGTCAAAGCGATTACCATCATTTTAAGTACCTATGAAATGAAATAGGACAGAGTGCTGAGCGGTCTAAGCATTAGCCTTTCGCATCAGTACCGTAAATATGATTACAGTTCTGCCTCAGAACCGATTCACTAAAGAAAGTGTCTAAAATGTCATACTGACCGTGCACTGATGAGAGCTCCTAATTCGGTATCCTTCCCATTGCTTTCAAAGCAGTCTGAATGTTGACTGGACTGATTACAATTTATCGAGTATCCCCGTTGTGACTCTGACAGCTTTTGATGATTAAAACAGCAGTGAAGGAACTGTTTTACTTCCCTTCTGTAACGCTGACTTGACACAAAATAGACGATACCGTTGGAGCAGGAATTGATGACGGTAAGCAAATTGATCGAATCCCTTCCGAAGGAATAGAGCCGTGGCCTTGTTTTTAAAGCCGCCGGCCAGGAGTGTTCCACCACATTCATGATAACTGAAGGAAAATTGCAAAACAGAAATACAGAAACGATTCCCATGAGCGTGGTCGTCATCTCCTTTCCCCTTAGTCTGCGTTGTCTCAGTTCCATCTTGGCAAACCACGGCGAATTCATCAGGGACGCTGGCGTGTGGTTGCTTTCTCGGACAGAACGATAAAGAATGGCCAAGTTTAGGAAAAATAAAACACTAAATGGCAGAAAAACCAGTATCACAGTTGACATCCAAACAGAAAATCTGACATAGTCTTGATTGAGGAGTAGATGCCCTTGAAGAACTCGAAAAGAGGCAAAACCACCGCATTCTGAGACGTGGTAGACTGTGATTTCCCAATACTTTGAGACACTGAGTGCTGTCATAATTCCCAATATGAGTAGAGAACATAGACGAGCCAATGAACGACTACATTTAGACTCGTCCTTGGAGTCCAATGTTGAATATAGGATTTGACTAATGGACAAATAACGCTCCACAGACGCTGCTACAGTGAAGTAGATTCCCGCAGCGTGAGACGCGTGACTCACAACAAAGCATTCTTTCAGATAGGCATGCCACACCTGATAGAGAAGAAAATTTTCAAAGTATTCGGACGCGATCTCCACTACGTAAATGAGATGTGCGGACAAGATGAGGGAAATGTCTGTGAGAGCCAAAGCCCTTAGAAATTCTGCATTTGAAGAAAGCATTCGTGGTCGGCTGAATACAATAACCGCCAAAACGTTGCCGACTAGGCCGAAACCACCAATCAAAATATGACCTGTTGCAAAGATGTAGAAACGATACACGATGTCTTCAGATTTCACAAAAACGCAAAGACTGCTGTTTTCGCCTGACATCACAAATGTTCAGGAAGGGTGGACAGCAGAATATCAATTACCATAGCCAGTTTGTTCCCAAACCCAATTCAATTTCATAACCTGTTTCTAATTCGAGTCGAGTCTTACCCATACTATAATGATGAAAACGTTGTGTAACATATGCAGAAAGAGTAACATAATCCGCTACAAATACTATGTATATGAAGTAAGACTTGATTTGAACAGGGACAAAGATGGCCTGATCTAAGTAAAGCCCCAGCTAACTGTTCAATAAATCACCACATTTATTATAACCATCATTTTATCATACTCGTCACAAGCAGTGTCATAATGTGTAATCAAACTAAATTATAAATAAATTAAATACATATGTACCGTATTCTCGCGCTTAAGGTGCTGGTATCCTTTTGTGCAGTGCTTTTGTAGTGACTTTTCGAAACGCTGTAACTTTCGCAATTTTGGGAGTTGGAAAGAGCTTTATACATCATTTTAAAGCTTATAATCTGTACATTCACATGAGCTTAAGAAACTAGCAAAATTGACAATAAAATAGCAAAAAATTGCCGACATGCTGACATCTGACAGACTGAATATAGACCAAACATTTTTGAACATCGATTTCTCAAAACTGTAGAATCGGCCAAAATTTCTTCTTGTGCCAAGATATGAAGGACATGTAGGCCGAGGGACATTTTTTGGATTTGGCTCAACAAGTCTCAATACTCCAGAAAATCCGGCAAATGCGCGATGACACGAAATTTCGCAACTTTCTATTCAGTTTTCTCACAGCTGGAGCTGTTTTAGCTCAAACCAATAAAAATGTCCCTCCGCAATAGGGCGAAATTTCATTTAGGCAAAAATCAAGCGAATCCGTTGGGTAGTTTTTGAGAAATCAATGTTCAAAACAAAATAATCGCAATTTTGCCAAAATGGTTTTTCGGCGATTTCTCTAGCTTAAAGCAACTAACTCCAGCGAATAGGTATTGATAAAATGTGCAATTGGACGGTGTATCGATTTAGTATAAATAAGCCAAAATTGTCTGTAAGATTTAGCAGTAATTTTGAAAAAACTGATTTCTTCAGAAATGGCCATTTTTTGACCACAAAAATCGTTTTTGGCTTATACTGCCTTAACCACTAGAGGTAGCTCAAAAGTTGTAAAAGCAAAAATGTTCATTTTGGTGCCCTCTTTCAAGCCATAACAATCAATCCGGTGTAGCGACTATGTACTAGCGAGAGCATAAGGGTAAAAACCAAAACTTTCTTATCTTTACACCGAAAAATCCGTGACTGGTCCCAGAATCTTAAACCGCACGCAAATAATGTATTTGGAAAGTTTCATCCACTTTCATGAAGCATTGAAGCATGTAGGGTAGAATTTACACAAAGCGATACCACCACCTTAAGGGAACATGTTCACTTAATTGAACGTCCAGTACCACTAAGACTCAATCGTATCTTACTTTTTATACTTCAATTATTGTTATCACATTTTGTGGCATTTAAGTATGAATGGTTACTTTTTCTTAGAAAAAACTACAATTTTTAAGAAATTTAACATTCAAAAGCAATGCTTCTGGTTATGCTTGAAGATTTTTCTGATATCACTTAATATAAGAGAACATGTTCTGTTACGTGTGTGTTCCCTAAAGCGCAAGAAAACAGTAATAATTAAATAATTAGAAAGTCACAAATCTTCTATTTTTAACTTAACATTTTTAACTTTAACTTAACTATTTAATATGGTCAAGATGCTTCTACCATAGACCCGGCTATTGCTGGTGTAGTTGATACTGCATTTCCTCTGTCACTTTGGCGAAAGGTGGGTATCAGGAAAGTAGCTACTCAACACTTCAACAGAGGCTGCGAACTATTGTACTCCAAAATGGAGATATTTAAACTTTCGGTGGAGACGTTTCCTGAGAACTTCTCAAACAAGTTTCACCTCTGTAAGGTAATAAAATGCCAAGAAGACGGCAAGCCTAATCCTGTAATCAATAAGAACATATAAAGGATGAAATTATTGGGGCGTCCATATGGTTTCCAGCCGTTCTGTCGTGTGCCTAATAGATATTGAAAAGTGAAGTTGAAGTGTTGGTTTAATTTGTTTTTGAGGAGATGTGCAGTAGAGTTAATTTGGCGAAGTAGAAGAGAGAAGAATATAGGAGATGTGAGTTTGTAGGGCTTATAATCAGTAGGAGAAGTAATATTCTGTAATTGCTTGGCACCCGGGGGCCTCCAAAGAAGAAACAGGATATCTGCTGACGTCCAGAGACTGTTACACTTTCCATGGACAAGCCAACACGTCTATGGAATGGAAAGCCCCTCTGAAGTCCTATCCTCAGTTGACTAATTGAAAGAGAATCTTCTACATACCAGATTCACACGTATGTCTTCCATAGAAAACAGAAATAGATTTTGTCTTAAAACGCAATGGGCACGTGTGTTGTCGTTAGATTCTTCAGAATGTTTGCTTGGTTAGTCTAAAACTGTTTCAGACAGTTGTAGTGGTTCGAAAAATATGGAAGTGGACAAGACTAATGGTAGGTAGCTGGTGTAACATCCAGCAACAATATTTTGAAAACAATTCGAAGAATAGGAATCTTCGTTATACTTAACAATTCCATTAAACATAATATCGCCGTCATTTTGGAAATATGCACAGCTTCAAGCTTTTCGTGAAAAGGATGGCGGACCATTTCAGCATTTTGCAAACAGTAAAATTTATGTGAGCAAGTGAGTAAAACTTATATTATGTTTAAATTTCTGACCGGTTACAACTGGGTCATTTCTTAGCTTTAAGCAGCAAAATGATTATCTTATCAAGTCGGCGTCGGCCTATTGAGATAGCAAACGCTGGTCCAACCGAGATCCAACAGAGCACAACCCTGCTCATCCGACAGTTCGTGACAGCACCAGAACCCGCCGCAAACCTCAACAAATAGATTCGACAACTGGACTGTTTTAGAGACCTCCGTAAAGTTGCCCTACCAAGTGCAGCGCAGTTTCAGGAAGGAGGTGACATAAGCACTGAAGCTGATTTGAATATGAAAATTATAAATAAGGATATTGAAAGATATTCCAACATATATAGTTTGAGCTTGTGCTAGTTACATAGTTTAGTAACCAGTCATAGTTTAGTCAGGTTCCTACACTTATCAAAGTCCTTATAAGAAATTAAATTTCAGTTTTAAAAGGTCAAAGTTTGACCGATATTCTCCATTGTGTTATGTAATTTATGCCTGCTTGAGACAGGAAATGAAAAGGATTTGGAGGGTACAGTGCTGAGAAATTTCGAAATTTTACAAGCAGCTAGAAAAACCGGATTCTTTCAGGATAATCCCCCAGTCCCAGATTTCGCAAAACGTTACCAAATGAACTAAAATTTGGTATGGGTATGTTTTCGACCACGCTGAGTTCAAATATAGCAAAATTTTTCGAATTCGCGGAATTCAATTTTTTTCCATTCGTAAGGGGGACAGGGGAACCGAAAAATGCTTTGTCTTCGATTTTGCTAAAAGTAGTATTCAGGGGTTTCGGCATCCCAGAACACGAATCTGAAGTTCGTTTTTTGATTCAGCTATTCTTTAGCTCACTATAAGCTTACATCTTAAGCTTAAAACTTTAGCTTACACTGAAGTAACGAAAAGCTGAATCGTAAAACGGATTTCATATTCATATTCTGTGACCCCGGCCGAACACTGCTGAATACAACTTTTCAGCAACATCGAAAACAAGAAATTTTCAGTCCTCTTTGGTACCCCCTTACGAATGGAAAAAATCAAATTTTGCGAAATCGACAAATTTTGCGATATTTGAACTCAGCTTGGTCGAAACGTACCATACCAAATTTTAGTTCGTTTGGTGATTTTTTGCGAAGTCTGGGCCTGGGGGGTTCTGAAAAGATCCGAAAAACGAAAGGCAGATTTATCTTTGCTAAAGAAATTAGTATTAAAAGTAGAAAGCTCGTGGTAAATTGTAAATTTCTTCTACAAAATTGGTCTAGTTGTCAGTCACGTCTGCGTCTAAAGTTAAATTTATTTTGAACTTTCACTTTTAAAATTATATGCTTATTTTGGGTCTGATGGTAAACTGACATCAATAATGCGTTGGCACACCATTAAATACTGAACAATTATATTTAAGTGGAACAATTTGAAAAGTCTAAAGTGTGTGTTATTAAGTTTGAGCCAAGCTTGCTGTTTCACATAGCAGATATTCCACAGATCAAAGCGTTCGTTAATTGTCTGAGAGACTAGAATGCTTTGCTTCAGTTGTCTTTCAGAGGCACAGTATATAGGCATGCAAAAGGACAAATTTTAAGCTCTGACATACCAATAAATGCAAGGAAAACAGCACTCGCCGTCAAAGAAACGCATGTGTAATGGAATTAGTTAAACGAAAAGTCAAGTTTTAAAGAATTAATCCAAAAAGAAAGATTTGATCAATTGTCATCCGAAAATGCCAAAGAAGATCTCAGAAGATGGCCCAAGTTGAAGATTTTATGATTGTATTTTGTATGAATGAACGTCCAAGCTGTATTTGTACCTACATATTTAAGAACAGGGTTGCCAATCTCTAAAATATACCAAATTCATCATAAAATAAAGGGAAGATTAGTTAAATTCCCATTATAGGGTCAGGAGTATTATTAACATTGAGAGAACAACATTATAAATCGATGCACATATTAGTTAGCTAGGTAATTAATAGTAGAAGTTCCTTGGTATTATTCCCTTATGAAAAGCGGGTGCCTTTTCATTAGAATCTCACTATCCCTGTTTTAAGAAGTTAATAATAGAAATCCCCAAGAGTCTTTCCCTAATGAATAGCTGGTGCCTTTTCATTCTATTGTCTATCTAATAAGCAGTTGGTACGCCATTGTCAATCACCCAAAGCTAAAAGGAAAGTTTTAATGTGGTCAAAGAAAGTGTTTATTTTACCTTAACCTCAGGCAACGATTGCAGTTTATTAGCAAACATAGTCATATGAAGATGGTTCATTAATATAAAGTAGCTGTTATGCGGAATTAGTATTAATTAGCAGTAATATTTAGCTAAGTATGCATAGGTAGTTATATTTAGGCGTAGGTAGTTATATTCAGCTTTTATTTTCTATTTTTGATGTTAGTTAGATCAAATTAGTAACAATTAGGGTTAGTTGGTGTTAATTAGGGTTAATTAGTGTTAATTAGGTAATAATTACGTAATGGTCGAAATTTTACATGGAAACATGACTTAGGCTTAATCGAAAGACAATTCTTCGTTGATTTCAAATATGTAAATATTATTTTCTAACTCCCAAAATTGAGAAAGTTATAATCGAAAATGTTTCAGTAAAAATGTTTTCTATTTCGTAATTTCGGTCTCTTTAAAAGGTTTATCTTAACATGGGACTTACACAACCTTCGTGTTAAGTCCAGTCCCATTGTGTGGGAAGCTGTCTGACTTCCAGACACCGTAGTAGTAAGCCTACACTACTACGACCATTCATCCCTCCCTTCACGTGAAGCTGTCCTCACCTGAACTTTAGGCTGGCCTTAGTCCAGCAGAAGAATTGCCTCTCGAAAGGAGTTAGTACACACTTTTTCCCAATTTTAATCGTTTGGAGGGAGCCTAATTGCCCCAAAAATAATTTAAACAGAAAGTTAAGGAAATTAAACTTAGATTGTTAAGTACGTAGAATCCGTTGATACAATTTATATTTAGCTAGGATATACGTAAAAGCAACTATGTGCATATTTTTTCGCCTTTTTACGTTTTATTTGCCTCTTTGTCCTCGGTCAAGTGAGGACAAGGAGTTTCCAGCAACAAGAAGCAATTGTTGCTAAGGCTAATGACCAGCGTCCCTTGTTTTCGGGCAAACGTTCAAGTCAAAATTAAAAGTGCGGGCCTGAAAACAAGGGAATAATAACCAATTATTAACCATAATAAGGTAATTATTTCATTCAATTTAACCCATCGGAGTCTTACGTATTTCATGCCGGTTCAGAACGGCCTAAATTTAACATCTCTTCGCCAATTTTTGGGCAAGTTAAGATCACATTTTAATCGCTTGTCCCTTTGGTTACGTTTACGTGTAAACCTAAAATTTTATAAAATTCGCCCAAGTTTCGTCCCCGAAATTTATCAAAAAGTTGGTCAGTTGGGGGCAATATTTTGCCATTATCATTAATCTGAGCCCCCAACTGAACTCCAGGCAAAAAGAGCCTGGACCTGGACGTGCAAAAGATAGGAAGCTTCTAGAAGTTTCTAGAAACTTCTAGAAGCTTTCCTCCAAAATTAAAGGAACCGCGCTAATTACAAACTGTCAGCGAGCTGTCAGCGAGCTGTCGCTCGCTCCCAATTTCCGAAAATCCCAGTCAGTGTTCGTCTAGGTACAGCCGGAGCGGCTGCAAAAATGTCCCTCTTCCCCCTGTGTACTGCTTCTCGTGTCACTGGTGTGACACGGGAAAATAGCAGTACACAGCCCAAATTTCACAAAAAACTTAGGGATCTCCCTGGCCCTCGTTCCAGAGAGGAAAGCTGAGTCAAACCCGAACACTAACAACTTGAGTGGCCACATGGATTTTTTATGTCCGGCCTTAATCTGCTGCATAGGACAAAAAATTTAGGAATTGTATTGTTGCCCTTTTATATATATATATATATATATATTTTTATATATATAAATTTTTATATATATTTGTATTTTGCCCATACGGCCTTTTCTATATTTCAAGGCCAAATGGCCATCATTTTCTGAAACTAAACCACGGCCAGGAGGCCAGCATTTTTGTATTCTTTCTAAGCCCCAATTTTTTCTCCGCATTTTCGGCCTTACGGCCAATTTTAAGTTATCTAGCATGATGGACTTCCGAGCCAGTTTAATTTCTTTATTCTATAATTTTATTATTATTTTATGATTTTAAAATTAAGGGCAGCTCATGTAAACCCCTCCTGTTCGATGGAGGTCTTGAGAATTGCCCCAGCCTTGATTGTTTTAGTTTTTTATACAGACGGAACTCTCTGATTATTGAGGCTTATTGGCCTCCTCCCCGTTTCTATTTTAAGTTTTCTGTTTTGTCTCATTTTTGTTAGTTTCTGGCCAAGCCACGGCCTCGTCGGGCCTAAAATTATATCCCGTTTATAACGAATTACACTCTTTTTCGTTGTCACTTTTCGGGGTTGTTTTTGTAGCATTCACGGGATTTTGAGTGGGACCCAACCCCTGAGTCTGAGATAGAGGGCCCCTTTGCTACGGCCCTGAAATAAATAAGTTAATTAGCAGAATTGTTCTCCCCACAGCCGGCAACTAGGAGTTGCCGGCCATGACTTTTACGAAAGGCGTTATACAATTTAAAAACGCCAGTTTCGTATTATGTTTTCCTTTTCAGCTTTAGGTCGGCTTCAAAATTGTTAGGTAACAAAATTGTATAGGCTATCTTAAACCAATCATAAAAACACGAGTTAATGTCACTGTTAATCATTGAAATATCAAGTGGTTTCTAAGAGGAATGGCCAGCTTCCTCATGTTTTGTAGTCTTTAATTATTGTGTATTCAGTTTATTACTTTACCTTTTTGCTAGTAATAATTGCCGAGCAACTATTACTCACTGGCTTTCTTTCAAATTTTATACAAAGTTTTCACCAAACTTCCAAGGTTCAATTTTTCACAAAATTTCTTTTATAAGGCAATTCTGTAGAATTGCAAAAGCCAAACTCGAGGTCAACAAAGTTTAAAGTTTAGAGACCAAAAATGCACATAGAATTAGGATTTAATTAAGTAATCTGTATTTTTTGTAGCTAGATATTTATTAGAAATATGCGTAGTTAATGTATGAATGCGTCCCTAAATTTACGTAAAGCGGTTATTCGGGTAATCTCCTCATGGAGCGTGAGGTTCCGAAATTTACCAATTCTCAGAAATGTCCGATTTGTATGAATGTTGAATGTTTTGTTTTGTATGCTTGAGGAATGAATGCTTTGACTGTTTGATCGGCAACTCGCGGAAACTCCCCTTGTACGATAGCGGTTGTGAGGATTGCCAAGCCTGTGTAAATCGTAGTCAAGAGTCTGCTCAATTAATGGTTTCTAGTCTCTAAATTATGCTTAATGTAGTTTCATTCAAATAATTACTGTTGACAAACACCATTATCGGAATAACGCTCAAAAAATTCATTAATACGTTAATTGAGCTGATCAGATGCCTGTTAGCAATACGAATAGTAGAATTGGGATAATCCAGAATATGCAAATACTGTATAGCAGAATACCAGTCATAATGGTGGGTTATAGCCTTCCAAACTAGAGATTGTGTCAAAACTCGCATAGTTGGTTAAAATAAAGGTTATATGAAGTTAAGATGTTGCTAATTTCATGGATTATCCTAATATTGGCGGTATATCAATTCTCATCTGGTGCATGGGATTAACACCGGTATAACTGCCCAAAAACTCCCATAATAAGCAGGAAAACTAGTTAAACGTGAATAATTGTCTGGATATATGTTGAACCGTTGATGACCTGAAAGAAATGGGGTTAATTGATAACATGAGCGAATGTCCTTTGCTGGTTTGTCATAATATGCAAAGTAGGTAGTTAGTTTAGCCCAGGGTCACGGGGACCCCCAGGATAGCCTATAACTACCAGGTGGTCCTCGATTCGTCCGCGTAGGTAGTCCTGTGCTTAAGGAGCGGACGAATCGCAAACAGAGAACTCGTGTTGGTCTGTCTCGCAAACTTAAGATGCCATTTTAGTATTTTGTACGACAGAACTCAGGAACTCATTACCAAGACGCATCAATCAGTAGAATTGTGTCATTCGTGCCCTCACCGGTGCGTATTAACAAAATCACCAAATTCGTTCAAGTTTGCGCTTTTCTGCAGAATATTGTAATAACGACTCAAACTTTTTATATCTGCCCTTATCACAGAAAATAAAGGCCCTACGTTAATAGTTTCCTTAAAGGCCAACGCTGCAGAAATTACGTTAAATAGCCGTTCTTGCCCTCACTTGTTCTCACTAATTTGGCAACCACATAATCAAGAATATCGTAATCTCTACTCAAACTTTTTATGTCACTTTATAACTTCAAAGGGCAAACATTCCACGTTAATTAATTCCCGCCGAATGTAGTGTCGGTAAGACGCAGTTTCACAGATCACATCATATGTATCTAGTGTGGAATTATTTCAATCACTTTCGTCATTTCTAACTTAAAATTATTCAAAATGTAATGCTAAATTCATGAACGTTTAAACTAATTTAACTCTCTTGTGTACAGTCCAAAGCCGGACTAGCTAATTGTCACCTTCTTTCAAATTTGACCGCGCACTTCAGTTGGGTATAATCTTTTGTTGAAGTTGGTCGGGTGTACCCTTTTCAATTAGTTCACGCCCCATTATTTATTGGATGATTGATGTGCGTTGGAGTCAGTGGTGGTTAGTTTAACAATACGGATTTGTAGTTTCTTGGAAAAATTTATTGTTCTGGTACCTTCGTGTCTTATTTGAAATTATATTTAAGTGCTGGTAATCCCCTGCAGTATATAGTTGTGTTCTTGTCAAATTCAGTTAATAAACTCGTGTGTAAAAAGTAAATTCGTATTTCGTTCCTTTTTGTTGTAGGCAAGGGCAATCCGACGTTAGGTGTCTTGGCATGCGCACACCCTAAGAGCCGTTGCAATCTTCGAAATTTCCAGGAATTCGCTTGTCGGGAGTCACGCTTTCTAAGGCGTACTTTATACAAGTTTATTCCTGAGTCTAAATTGTTTGTTCAGAGATACTTAGTCCTAATCTCTGCACTAGCAATATCTGAAACTAATGATGGAATCGAATGGCACACATTGAGAATAGCAGTACGTAAGCATCCAAATTAATACCTGAAAATATACAAATAGTAGTTAGGCAATGCATAATGCCAATTAGTACGTAAGAAGCATGAATCTCTTTGAACCATCTTCTAATGAATCCTAGAAAAGTAGTAATTTTAAGAAACGAATGTTTTGTGATTAATGTCAATTTTGTGCAGGAAACGGGTGCTTTCCTGTTCCCTAAATGCCTAAAGTTCTCATTTTAAGTCTAATTAAAGTAAACTGAATATCTGCGAAAGAATCGTGTTGTATTGGCGATTTTCTGCACCACAAGGCAGAAAATCGTCCAAAATCGGTATTCAGTTGAATTTTGTTCATACTAAACAAGTAACGCGCAACTGATCTTAGCCTAGTCGCCAAACGGCCCTAAAACTATACCGTTTCTAGTCGTTTAGGCCGAACATTACTCAAAAATTAGCAAAGTTCCAAATTTAATCTCAGAAAGCCACCTAAAGTGAGTAATAGTTGTTGGGTTTGATTCCCGCACTTGTATCCTGTATTAATGGATTTTAACCCATTTGATTCAGGTTCACTACGGAAGTGTCCTGCCCAGATTCACATCAGTCGGAGCCTTATTCCTGTGGTCACTGTAAGGATTAGTCTGAAGACAGTTCATATTGATACGGAACGGACCTAGATTAGATAGTTGTTTGGATCATATTGGATTAATTGAGTCATTGAATTTGTACCAGTTCAGAGAATCAGAAGGTACATTGAAGTCTGGAGCATATTGGTTGAGAGTTTAAGGCAGAGACATTGTCGACCGGAACCTGATCATTTGTTGGTTTAACCTGCAGTTTTGAACTTGTTCAAGGAACTAATCGGAAAGCTATTTGAATTGTTTCTACTTTTGATCTTTCAAAGAAATCCATTAAAATGTCTCAAATTGTTGTCGTTGTCACTGTTTCCCTGGAGGCCATCGCCACCCTTTTGTCTCTGGCTTAAGGCCAATAGAAGAGAAGATATCGCTGATCTAACGAAGAGAATCCATTAAATTATCATCTTAATTTTCATTAATTATACTTCGGGCATCTCCTGGTAACTCCCCGCCTAGACCGACCCCTGTACGTGTACTCTCCACCGTCCGATAGCCGCCTTAGATTTGTGCGGTTCCATGCGAATATTTAATAGCAGATCTAAGTCCGCTCACCCATTCCCGGAACAGAATTGTATATCAACTTGAATTTAACTAATTATTAATTAATTGTTTGTAGTTTGATTTGTGATTAGACGGATAAGGAAGCTGAGTTAATATACACCTACGCACACATACGCACAATACCTGACTGTACCCTATAATCTTTACCTGAAGAAGAGGGACCCTCAGTAATTTAGAAAGAAGAGTTAAGCTTGGTTAGTAATACATAGAACAAGAGGAAGAAAGAAAGAATTAACGTATCGGTAAAATTAACTAATCTTTCATTACTATCGGTCAATTTAAAATATCAAGTTAGAGAAGAGTTGGCAACCCTGGTACTCTGTAACTTCATTGTATATTGTTAGTACGCACGCTGAACAGTACCTGTCTAGTGTCCCTGTTAAATTATCCTATCATTGTTGTTATTCTCAGATTGTATCGGAGCCTGTTATTAACTAATAAATTGTTGAGTATTCAACTAGACTTAGATAGGGACAGTTTTGCTGACACAGATCCTGTTGCGATCTCATTGCTGAACAGATCCTGTTGTGATCTCATTGCTGAACAAGATCCTGTTGCGATCTCATTGCTGAACAGATCCTGTTGCGATCTCATTGCTGAACAAGATCCTGTTGCGATCATCCAAACGACCCCTACCTAAACGAACTCACGACCATTTCCCTAATTAGGTTGGCCATAGGAATCTCTGATTTTGGACACATCACCTTTCAGAGATTCGGTAAGTCTGCTAATTCTCAGTAGACGCGCTGACCTTCCGTTGTAATCTAGCGAGTTTGCCCCTGGAGAATCTAAAGAGCAGATAGCCTAAGAAAGTCAATCTCAATTTTACTCGCTTCATTACACATGGAGGGGAATCAGTACAGAAAAACAAAATTGAAATGAACATCAGCAAAAACAACAAATACAAAAGATAGGCGCAGGGGCAAACAGTACATAAAATTACAAAGCCCGATCAATTTGAGGCGGGCAGAAATCACGGCAACCGCTCGCCAAGCTCTCGCCCGGGTAACTGGCGTCCGTATTCGACGTCAATTAAGGAACGTCGGCAATCCTACTAGGTCAAATGGTTGGCCGTCCAGCCTTGACTTCCCTGAGCACGATCACTGTCGACGAGCAACCATTGACCGAAACCGGAACCGGAACAAATAAGGCATGGTGAAATGCCTCCGGACTATAGCCTAAAGGTAAAACGATATCTGAAATTTTGTGAAACATAACGTTGGTTAAAGTTTGAACAGATAATAGATAAATTAAAACATATCCTCGAGTAAATTAAAACGTGTCCTGGAGTACCCTCCGGCAGAGTTAAGAAGACATCAGTGAGTCACGTTAGGGAGTTTGCACATTCAGTTCTTTATGCGACATTTCTTGTTACCGTGCATTTGGCCGATTTTCTCGACCATTAAGGCCTGCTGAGCCAAATCCAAATAACGTCCCTCGGCCCATATACCCTTCATATCATAACACAAAAACAACTTTCGGCCGATTTTACAGTTTTGAGAAATCGATGTTGAATAATGTTTGGTCTATATTCATCCTGTTAGAAGTCAGCATGTCAAAACGTTTCTGCTATTTTTTGCTAATTTTGCCAGTTGTGTAAGCTCATGTGAATGTAGAGACAATAAGCTTTAAAACTGTTTAAAGCTTTATAAAACTGTATAAAACTTTAAAATTGTATAAAGCTTTAAAGCTGTATAAAGCTCTTTCCAACTCCCAAAATTGCGAAAGTTATAGCGTTTCAAAACAATGTATAAAGCTCTTTCCAACTACCAAAATTGCGAAAGTTATAGCAAAAAATCAACGTACGTAGCCTTGGCACACCCACTGCTTGAGTCAGACGCAAAACCTTTTGAGTCATGGTCCTTGGGTGGAGTACTTCTTGATCCACCCCTTACTTTTCTTTGATCCGCTCTGGATTTCTTCCGAAGTTCAATTTTAAAGTGGTGTGCGGGAAGGTAGCGCTGCACACCATTTTTTGAGTTACGGATCGATATTCAGCAGAAAGATTGCAAATTAATTCGTCTTCATGATCCACTCATCAAAAACAATCCAATTTCCTTCTATTGCAAGAAATTTTAAAAATAAAAATTAAAAAATTGACCTGAATTTTACTCAATCTGTAAAAGACTTGTAATGTGTAATGGAATAACTTAAATCTTGTATTCAAAAGTGGTTAAAAGTCAGTTTCAAGCCGGTCATCATCCCGAAAGAAGTTTCTACAGAAAATGGAGCCTAAAGATCTTGCCATTATTAACTATTTGTTATGATACTATGTCCAAGCCATAATTAATTGTAATTGTATATCTGCTAAAATCAGAGTTGCCAGTCCAAATTAAGCATCCAATAGTCATTATGAGAGGAAAAGCTTAAGTTTATTTTATTATTAACACTTTAAAAAGGTCTCCTACAAAGCCTAGTTAGGATTATTTAGCTCAAAATAATGACACGTTACACTTGAGGTGATTATAATAGTAATAATAATAAGGTCAATCCCTGAAATTCTCCTCCTTGAAAGGACAGGTGTCCTTTCCCTCAGTGACCCGGGTGCGGTCACTCTCCCTCCCATTGCTAAGATTAATTCAAAAAGAATCATAAAAGTCCAGGAATTCCAGTGTTGGCATAAAAATCAGGATGTAGAATTATCACGGAAAGAACTCAGTATTTCTAGTGGAAGAGAATACAATAATCCTTGTTAGTAGTGTCTTAAAGTACTTTTTGTTGTTTAATAACATATATTAGAAGATGGTTTAGCAAAAATAATCACATAATTATGTCGTACGTAAGAAATTAAGCATAATAAGTACGTAGTGCGTTAAATTGTAATAATTCGTGTTTTACAATGTTCCTAGGTCATAATCTGTTATTAGTAGTGTTAATCAATGTTAGTTAAGCTTATTTTATGTTAATTAGCTAATTATTACGTAAGAAATAAATTTTTAGTCGATGATGCAACTTAGGCTCATATGAAAGAATTTTCTCCCATTTCCAAAAATGAAATCCCCATGCTTCAACTCCCAAAATTGAATGAGTTGTAGGCAAAAATGTTTTAGTAAGATTAGCTTTTGTTTCGTAATCTTACTTTGTTTAAAAGGAAAGTCCTAAAAGTGGACTTCTAAAAAACCTTTGTGTTAACTTTTCCGTCTTCCATTCTTTGTCTGAGAGGTTGTCTATCTCCCAGACCACATAGCAGTCAGGTGTACTGCTGTCCCTTTCTTTTCCTACGTACTTGAGGGTTGTCCTCAGGTGAACTTTTGTTGGGCCTAGTCCAACAAGAGTAGGACAACAAAAAGTTCGCCTCAATAGAAGAAAATAAGGCTACAAACTTTACACACACGCAAAGTTCGGAGGGGGCTTAATTAATTCCCCATAATTAAAATTATTACGAAAACTAGTCAAATATGTCTAACCGAATACGTAGAATATTAAGATTCCCATTTTAAGTCTTTGGAACTTACATAGGTTGCGTAAAAGTTGGAAATAAGAGTCGAAATTCACAGTATTTCCCCTTTGGTTACGTTTATATGTTAACCAAAATTTCGCAAAGTTTTGCAGAATTTCAGCATATCCATCAAACATGGGTCTGTTGGGGAGCAATATTTCCCAAATCTCATTAATTTCTCCCTTAATGGCCCAGCTGGCTCAACCAGCCGCTGCAGCCCCTGTGCAAAAGATAGCAAGCCTCTAGAAAGTTCTAGAACTTTCTAGAAGCTTTACTCTAAAATAAAAGAAGAATTCCGCCTCCAGTTCGCTAATGACCTGTCACCGAGCTGTCAGCAAAACTGTCAGCTCGGTCCCCAAAATTTCAGTTCTGCCAGTGTTCGTTTAGCAGCGACCGAGAGCGGTCGGGTTTTTAGTCCCCTTCCCCCAGTGTGTGTTACTTCTCGGACCACAGGTGTGGTACGGGAATATAGTAACACACACTCCCCGTAGGACACATTTAGGGCTTTTCTGGCCCACACTGGCCAGAAAAGGGCTGAGAAAAAACACACGAACACTACAAATTGAGGAGCCATATGGGTTTCGTATGCCGTATGCCTCAGGAATATTTATTTAGGAAAAGATATTAGGATTTTTGGTCCTTTGGCCTAATTTTTCTACTCTGCAACTTTCGGTCTTCGGGCCTTATTTTTCTTGGTATTTTGGGGCCTTCATGGCCAATCTTTTATTAAGCATTTTGGGCCAGTGAGCCCCTATTCTATAGCGATTTTTGGGCCCAAGGCCATTCTTTATTTCCATAGCATGTTGGGCCTCCGGGCCAGTTTTATTTTACCTTTTATTTTATGATTTGAATTATTCCAAAATTACAAGGACAGCTCATGTAAACCCCTCCTGTGCGATGGAGGTCTTGAGATGTGTCCACCTTTCTCTTTTCTTTCTTTTCTCGTTTTGATTCCATTTTTTCAGTCAAGCCACGGCCCTTATGGCCAAAACATTATCTTTATTTGTCACTTTTTTGGGTTATTTTTCGTAGTTTTCATGGGAATATGAGTGGGACCCCAAACCTCTGATTCTGAGTTAGAGAGCCCCTTAATTACGGCTCTGAAATTAATAAGCTAGTTAGAAGAGTTATTCCCCACAGCCGGCAACTAGGAGTTGCCGGCCATGTTTTCGCAAAAGCACCATAATGTCTTAAAAATTACACTGTCAGTATTATTGCGCCTTTCAAAAAGCCTAGCAGGCTGGCGTGAACGGAATCCGGAAAGCGAACTGGGGATAACGGAAATTCCGTTAACGGACGGGGTAAATTCCGGAATCACCCCAGTGGAATTCCGTTGGGCGTTAACGGATTTAAAAAATAAATTTTGGAAAGTTTCACTGGGGATAACGTAATTCCGGAATCTTCCCCACCACTGGGGAGATTCCAGGCGATTTGAAATTTTGGCGGGAAAAACCGCTATATATAAAAACAGCACGGGGAAAGTCTCAAAACAGCCTAAATCGACGATTTGGACTATATTTAAGTGCAGCAGCAGACAGTCTACCGAGTTTTGACCGTATAAATTAACCACAGCCTATACCGTTCGGACATAAAATAGCCTATTAATATACTTTTCTACATCAACAGTCAACCTTTCCTGTATAATTATTCCTCCTACTGCTTTGCTTTTAGCGCTTTTGCTCGATTGGCAAAAGCTTCAAAAACTACGTGTGCCCATGCCATATCATTTGCAGTCGATATTTACATATATATTATTAATTCATTATAGCATATATTCAGAAATAATCATGCAATAATCACTAGCTTGATGCTAGATTTCATTTAATTCTCAACTGTTGCATTAAGCAGGAAGGTTTCATGAAGCCGCCATGTTGAAGGATTAGAGCAACAGAAATCTTGCTCTGCGCCTATGTTAATTAAGGTTATTTTTTTCCCAGCCAATGGTCGACTGCTGACTGAAAATATTTTCAGCATTACATTGTTTTGTCTATTCATTAGACGATTTGGACTATATTTAAGTGCAGCAGCACTGTGAAGGATACCACAAAGCTGGATGCCCATGTAAATTTTTAAAATGTAAGACGACGACACAACTAATTAATACGTAACGACCTAACCATCCTGGAACACTTCAACTTTAACCAATAGCCTACCAAAGCTGAATGTTCACAGAAAAATTTAAAATGCAAGCCGACTACTCAACCAATACTAGCTACCTAAATTTATTGTTGAACTGCTTCGGAGGTCATATGCGAGACTTAACTTTGTTGCTTGCGAACTGTGACTTTTCCCCGCACCCGAGACACCTCCCATTAAAAAGTTGACCAAATATCTTGTAACAATTCAACTGAACCCACAGGCTACCTATTAATACTGTAAGTCTGACAATCCACTATAAAGCACAACAATTTAATATTTCATCCAAATGACAAGTTAAACTTAAAATCAACTCAGCTTTCTTCTGAGCTAAAATCGCTGTCTGTTCCGTAACTTATAAGGTTCTGGTTCTCTAATGGCTACAGTTATGAACTATAAGCAGTAACGAAAGTAACAACTAAGACGTAGCATCACTGTATACTGCAGTAGCCGGGCTTTCAGGATTAACAATCTCTGTACCATACCAAATTCTGGTTCTTAAGCGTGTGATTCACTTTTAAGGTTCAATTCAGTCAATCCAGTACCAGTGGGTCTTCACAGGAAACAGTAGCTGACGTGCTACATGCAACCGTATGAAGAATCACTGCATACTGGAGTAACCAGGCTTTTCAGGACAACATGAACCAGATACTAGCTCTAGCCCGCATACTTTTGGTCTTACATTTTGGACTATACTGTCTGCTATACAACTCACTGTTTATTTTCCTGTTGACTACGTGTGTATATATAGCTACAGAGAACTTTGTAGCTCTTGGTGCACCGTGCGGATAAGTTAATTAGGAGTTAAGTTACTAGGAGACCTGGACCTAAACAATTTTACTGCGCCATGCCCAGCAGATCGTGCAGCTAACTTAGCTCTGGTGCACACCAAAAAATGGCCTCCCAGTCACGGCAAATTTACTGCCAGATGACCTTAAACATTGCTTGAATATATGTTCTCCGCTGCAGCATCATAGAATCAAGTTTCATTAGTTTAGTGGCAAGCTTTATTTGTAGCTTGTTTCGTTGTATACGCATTTTACAACACATTGTTAGAATTCAGAGATTTATATGCACTCCGTTCGGGATAGCTTCAAGGGTGTGGCATGAGTGCTCTACTTAAATAAAACTAAGGGCCATTTCAAGAAAGAATAGAGTAGAGTTAAAATTAACTCGATCATTTTCATGAAAGAGTTAAAAGGGCAAAACTCAAGCTTGAGTGGAGTTAAAGCGAGTTAAAACAGGTACTTTTAACTCTACTCTACTCTACCCTACCCTTTCTTGAAAAGGCCCTAAGGCACACGAGAGAGTCAATCCAGTGTCAGTGGGTCTTCACTGGTAGCAGTAGCTGACGTGCTACATGCAACCGTACAAAGAATCACTGCATACTGGAGCAACCAGGCTTTTCAGGACATGAACCAGATATGTACCGTCTTAACTTTTGGACTATAATGTCTGTCAAAAGCGTGTGGTAAAACGGATGGTACTAGAACTGTATGCAATTTGTGCACACATTATAGGCTTAACTAAGATTTATTTCACTGAGCAACCCGCAATTAGGTACGTACAGGTACACTGAAATAAAACCAAGGCACCCTAGATAGTCAATCCAGTATCAGTGGGTCTTCACAGGAAACAGTAGCCGACGTGCTACATGCAACCGTATAAAGAATCACTGCATACTGGAGCAACCAGGCTTTTCAGGACTAGATATGCACGAGGCATTACCTCTCGCCCACATATTTTTGGTCTTAAATTTTGGACTTTAATGTCTGTTAAAAGCCAGTGGCAAAACAGCTGCTACTAGAACAGAACTGTATACAATAGCTACGCACACTGAAGTCTAAGCGCCACGCATGATTGTCAACATGTTGTTGTACTGAAATCGCTATACCGAGTTGTAATTGTGATTATTATAACTAGACCCTCAATCCTAATATCAGTGAGTTTTCTTTCAGAGCTAAAGAATATGATGGAATTGGTCAATTTCGTTTTTTGTATGTGCCTACCCTAATCTATGCACAATACCAGAACCCTACCTAAGCAAAATACAAATCAATAAAATACAAAAAACACAAATTTAAAATCTTCTTCGAATTGTTTTCTTCTTTGTCAGGCTTCACGATAACAGAGAAACCATGGAGCCGACCTTAAAATCAGGCTAAGCTGCGTTGATCCACAGCGAACAATTCTGAAACAAAATCAAAAGGGTACCGTATGAAGACAGGTTGCAGATGCAGTGAAAAATACGTAGATGTTAAAATAAAAAACCAGTGTAGCGGAATACTCTTGACAGACAACAAAACTTATAATTGTGGTAATTTTTGATTTTTTTGAAAAATTGGCCAAAATTTGCCAAAATCGATTTTGGGCCAACTTTGACTCCCCACACTCCAACAAAACTTTATCGGTCTAGCTCAAATTTGTATCGCACGCAGTTGGTGACATGGAAAATGCGCGGAAGGTAAAGAAAAAATTTTATCCTGCAGCGGTCGAAAATGAGCGACCGATGAAGTAGGCAAACACTTACACTGTAAAAAAGTTCCAACTTCAATCATGAACTGGAGCAACAATTCTTGACCAAGAATTTTCGTTTAAGCATGAAAACACAGTTCAGGATGTTGTTTGTAATTCTCATGAAAAACTAGACTTTTAACTTTAATTCTGGTAATTTTTGATTTTTTTGAAAAATTGGACAAAATTTGCCAAAATCGATTGTGGGCCAACTTTGACTCCCCAACACTCCAACAAAACTTTATCGGTCTAGCTCAAATTTGTATCGCACGCAGTTGGTGACATGGAAAATGCACGGAAGGTAAAGAAAAAATTTTATCCTGCAGCGGTCGACCATGAGCGACCAACGAAGTAGGCAAAAACTTACACTGTAAAAAAGTTCCAACTTCAATCATGAACTGGAGCAACAATTCTTGACCTAGAATTTTCGTTTAAGCATGAAAAAACAGTTCAGGGTGTTGTTAGTAATTCTCATGAAAAACTAGACTTTTGACTTTAATTCCGGTAATTTTTGAATTTTTTGAAAAATTGGCCAAAATTTGCCAAAATCAATTGCGGGCCAACCTTGACTCCCCAACACTCCAAAAAACTTTATCGGTCTAGCTCAAATTTGTATCGCACGCAGTTGGTGACATGGAAAATGCGCGGAAGGTAAAGAAAAAATTTTAGCCTGCAGCGGTCGACCATGAGCGACCGATGAAGTAGGCAAAAACTTACACTGTAAAAAAGTTCCAACTTCAATCATAAACTGGAGCAACAATTCTTGACCTAGAATTTTCGTTTATGCATGAAAACACAGTTCAGGATGTTGTTTGTAATTCTCATGAAAAACTAGACTTTTAACTTTAATTCTGGTAATTTTTGATTTTTTTGAAAAATTGGAAAAAATTTGCCAAAATCGATTGTGGGCCAACTTTGACTCCCCAACACAGATAGATTGTATCGGAAGAAATCATCAGAAGAAATCCTGAAAATTGGAAAATTAAAAAAATTTAAGCTAAATTTTTTCTCAATATTTTATTCTAGCACCTGCCCATTTTGGGTGAGCGGACAGGACGCAGTGTACTTGGAATCTTATATGTGTAAAAATTCAAAAATTAAGTCGAATTTTTGAAAATTTTTTGTAAGAATCTTCTAACAAGTCTAATTGTTAGTAGTTTTGCGTAAATTACAATGCAGTTGACGCTAGAAAATTGGTTATGACTTGTACCAGAATCTGCTTAGCTTCGGTGAGCGGACGGGAAGCAGACTAGCCATTACAAGTCTTTTTCAGATTGAGTAAAATTCAGGTCAATTTTTTAATTTTTATTTTAAAAATTTCTTGCAGTAGAAGGAATTTGGATTGTTTTTGATGAGTGGATGATGAAGACGAATTAATTTGCAATCTAATTAATTTGCAATCTTTCTGCTCAATATCGATCCGTGACTCAAAAAGTGGTGTGCAGCGCTACCTTCCCGCACACCGCTTTAAAATTGGACTTCGGAAGAAATCCAGAGCGGATCAAAGAAAAGTAACGGGTGGATCAAGAAGTACTCCACCCAAGGATCATGACTCAAAAGGTTTTTGGTCTAACTCAAGCAGTGGGTGTGCTAAGGCTACGTACGTAAAAAATCACCACAGAAGCACGGCACAAAAGGATACCACCACCTTAAGTTTTAGCTATTTACGTAAAGGATTAAATCTGTACAAGTCAAAAATACCCGAAAGCAAACCAGCACCTTAAGTACGATGCATGATTTGGTAAGACTCTATCTAGTTCGACTGCCTGTACTCAACCTCGTTCACTTCTACAGACTATATGTATGTAATGGTTTATATATTATATATTTCTGTTATCTGTTACAACACTACGAACGGTTTTTAAAACTTGTACAACTACAAACTGAAAACAAGTTTCTGCCTTTCAGTTTAATAGTTTGGTGTTTAAGTTGTTGGAAGTAGTCCTTTTCGCTGTGGTGTGAACATATATCGTAAGTTGAGATCTTTGAATTTCTTTGGCGTAGCTATGTTTTGTTACTGTTAAAGATAAGAGCAAGAACTGAGTTTTCTGGCACATCCCGCCATTGTTTCGACTAAATTTTTGCTTTGCAAGGCTATGCCCGATCTATACTTCCAGTCCAACCATCAATGGCCCAAAGTTTTGGCTAGACAGCGAGCGTTTGGCTAACACATGTTTGTGCATATTGTGCCCTATTGTGCAGTCAGTCAAGTGTACCTACAGGCTGGCTGTAATGAATGTAAACAAAATAAGGACCTATAACATAATTTCGCAGAGCATATTTACTTTGGTTAAGTTTTCAACACACATTTGTCGCATCCTTACACAGACATTGTACTTGCAGAATTCAAATTGACGATTGTGTAAAAAGTAACAAGGCTGGAGAATAAAATTATTGGCAGTAGCAGCTGCTGCATTCACAAGTTTCATCTCAGTTCTTCGCTCAGATTAAATTTAATTCAGTTAATTACCCTGGTAGAAGCGCAAATATTGAATTAATTGGTGCTGAAGAAGCTGTAAAGTTATATATTCTAATCATGTACCGTAAAGATAGACCTGGAGGCCAACCTTAAAAGCTATTACCTCAACGCTGAAAGATTTTTAAGCCAATGTGTAAATTTAACATCAGGCCCTGGGCCGCGTTGCAAAAGATTCTCCTAAGCCTAGGAGCGCTCCTAAGTTCAGCTTAGGTGCTCACTTAGGAGAATCGGGTTTCAAAAGATTCTCCTAAGCTAGGAGTGCTATCCACCACTCCTAACTTTTCTCCTAAGTTGGCTAAGTTTAGGAGCAGCGCCAGCTAAACTTAGGAGAAATCTTTTGAAACGGGTTTAGGAGGTCTCCTAACTTCCTCCTAGACAGCTCCAGACATCCTCCTAAGTATACCCTCTAGGAGGGCACTTAGGAGAATCTTTTGCAACGCAGCCCAATTGGCCAATGTCAGCCTTCCCAACACAAACAAATTTCAAAAATTGCTATCCCTGACAGCACCATCGACTGGATGGTGTATTCCACTTACGCAGAATCCACTAATGCAGAACCATTGTTCTCGGTTTAATGTCAATGTCAAAACTCAAGTTTCCACTTACGCAGAAAGAACAAAACTGGAGTTTCCACTAACGCAGAAACACCTTTAATTTATGTTAACTTCTATATTTTTAACGCATAGCACTTTCTTCATTTTTATGCAGTGCAAATCGGAATTTGATTTAGGATTTAAATTTTTAGTTAATTCTTACAATATGAAACATTACAAAATAATCAATTTCGATAAATTTCCCTGAAAAGCATGTGTGAAAATGTTCGGGATTTGAAAACAAAATTAAAAATGAATCTCTCTAAGCAGTGTAGTGCAACAATGAGCAGTTCCTGTAACGTTATTATTCTTTTTTGTCAAATTTTATCTATAGTTGCAAAGTGGGAAAATTAGTGCAAAGTGGGAACAGTAATTAAAAGAGCAAAAAAGAGAAGGTGGTCTGTTGCAAAGTGAGACTCAGCCTGCCAGGGTGTAAGATCACATACCACTAATTTGAAATTATAAATGTAAATTTCGACTGAAGGTGCTTGTGTTTAACTTTACACGAATTCCACTTCGATCGTAATGTAAATTAAAAAATACTCGTGGCAAAATAGATAATACTCTAGCTACATACTCTCTCAGTCCTAATTTCTGCGCAAGTGGAAACCTCAGATTTGCTAAAGGTCATTCTGCGTTAGTGGAATTTTGAGTTTTGAAATCTTTTCTGCGTTAGTGGATTCTGCGTAAGTGTACCAAACCGACTGGATTAAAGGTAGCAGTTAAAAATTACTTTGTTTGTCCAGCTATCAAAAATTCCCCATCGTCCTTCTTGACTATACTGCTTTTATTCCTATCTTTATTGATTATTTTCATGTTTAGATTGGGACAATAGCAGGATGAGCAACGACGTTTTATCTGTAAGTTTATTTGTATGTAATTACCAATAATTGTAACTTGCACAGAGTATTTGTAATATGCAGCCTAAGCGAGCTCTGAAATTCTAACTGTAGGACGAAGTTTTGGGTACCCGAAGTTTTCGTCGATCGGCTGGCACTGGCCAGCTTTAGGCTTTATTGCAAGTCACCTCACCGCCAAAATTATGAGCATGCCTGCACACTTGTAAGAACTCTTTCTGACATTACAGAATTCAAGGTTTCTCTTCTGCCTTGCTTCAGTAAAACTGCCATTAGAACATCAAAGGACATAAAAAACTATGCAGAATATTAAAAACCTTTTATAATTCTGACATTATTCACTTTTTCTGAAATAGTTTAAGTGACACATAACTACAGTATACCTCCACCTTTCTTTCGGAATTTGTTGATTTGTTGCAATTGCCCATCAGCTTTGTTTTATCATTTTGTAGTTTGTTACATGTTTAGATAGTGTCACACCTACGTCGGACGTTTTCATCGGAGAAAACCCGCCCATTTCAATACAGGATGGACCAATTAAGAAAGCTCAAGGCCTTGATCGAGGAAAACTCCGAGGAACTCTGTCTGGCAGATCATCAAGACATAAAAAGAGTAATATACTCTAGGCAAAACGGGTGAAATATAAGATAGATTCATTTAGATTCTTAATAAGTTGGACTCTAAAACCTGGGCACGCTGGAATCAGACGTAATGATATTTAATATAAATGCCCGAATAACGTTATGATTGCTTTAACCTTATAGTGAGCGCCCCACCACTTATCACCAGATGGTACCCATTTTCAATCAAAAATTCGAAATAAGCTAATTACACCTAATTAGAAATTTTGTGATTGTTGAACTTAGAATGGTCGAAAACATTGTGTTAATTTTAGTTACATAAATAATTAGTTATTGTATCATAGTTATCATAGTTATCATAGTTACATAATTGTATCTGCTGCTGAGATAAATGATCAAAGAAACACCATCTCTGGACCAAATTTTTTTGGAAGCCTTGACGATTTGCAACGATGAAATCACTGTTGCGTTAATTCCCATGAAAAAGTAACCTTTATGTTTTCGTGACCCGGATACTTCTACATTCCGTTTGCAAGTCATCAGTGTATATTTATTGCAGACTACTCACGACGCATACTTATTTCAAATCGCAGGAGTTCTCAATGAAGTGAACGCAGCGATCGCTAATTTGAAACTCTGGACTGCCGAGAAACATGTAAGTTGAACACAAACAGAAAGCGTCATTTACCATTTCATACACAGTCTCAAAACTGAGAAGCTGCTCAGCTTTAGCTATTGGCGTCACCATAACTATTGGCGTACACAACGTAATAGGAAAGGAGTGTATCTATGTGGCGTTTAGAGTTTGGAATGAGGCCGGCGAGAACCGCTTTGATCTCGTTGCCAGAAATAATAATAGCAGGGAGGGACGCTATATCAATCACAAACGTGTGATCACAATCACCATATCCAAGGATGATAAACCCTGCAGTTTTCATATTTTTTAAGTTCTAACTTCATTCATTTTTTAGAGATGTGATACAGTTTAAAAGTCCGCATCTACACTCTTATTTTCATGAATTTTTATTTTAAATGTTTATTGCGAATTTTTGTATAAAAAATATATCTTGAAACTGCAAAAAAGGCGAAGTGCTTTATTAAAAATGTGTCATTCCAATACCATTCTGTGGAAAATTCTTGTTGCGTGTGTCGGAAATTTTGCATTCTAAAGGTGCCATTTGTTTGCTGTTATATAGTTTGTGTAAATAGAATAGATTCAGGGATCTAATGTAGCAGATTAGCACCACAAATCTTACTTTTTGTTTTAAATTTTGATAAATTTGCTTAAAATCAATGTTTTAGGTGAAGCGAGGTTTTCAATTTCTTTTCGACGACGCAGTTGTCAAACCAGAACCGTATGGAGTTGTGGCGATTATTTCTCCTTGGAACTTCCAGATTGCCCTTTGCTTCAAACCACTAGTAGCTGCAATTGCTGCTGGTAAATAATGAAATGAAAGAACAAAAGCACTGGAATGCCTGTATACACTGTCCTATACATAACATACGTAACATAGCAATTTATGCTTCCCTTTGTTGTGACGATTCAACCATTCCTGGTACGTGTTCCTGATTCGTCAATGACTTCGACTGGCCTTTCAGCTGCTGCGCATATTAATGTGAACACACAGATCATAATCTATTAAAATTAAAATTAAATTAAAAATTAGAAATTAAAATCAGCTGAAATCTTCATAAACTACCGTGTCAGTGTTTTATCCTTAATTCTTAGGCATTATTATTATTTCACATTTTAGGAAACTGCGTGTTATTGAAACCGTCTGAATTCGCTCCGAACACAGCCAAGGTTATCGAACGACTAATCAATGAGTATCTTGATACGGTAATCTACAGTATGTAGTATTTTTATTGCTGAATATAAACACGGCACACTTATGCCACAGATGTTTAAACATGTAACATGTAACATGATGTAACTTAAGGTGGTGAGTCCTTTTGGGCACATATTGTTGGTTGACGGCTCAAACCAAAATGAGATTTGATGAAACTTTCCAAAGTAAGTTCATTTGGTGTTCTAACATCCTCCGCGCAATCCCGCTTCAAAATTTCGAGATTTCCGTTCAGGACGGTTTTTGCTAATTTCTGGCAGTTGAGCAGCAGCTGCATAGTTATGATTATACTCATTTGAAAGATATCGTTGAGCTCTACATTTTTGCTTTTGGAAGCAACTTTCTAACTTATCTCTGTTGTAAGCTATACAGCTACGCTCATATTTAAGTTTAAAGAAAAGAAGATTTTAAAGAAAGATTCTTTTGAAAGAAAGAAAGAATCTTTCAAAAGAAAGAAGGAGGAAAGAAAGTTAAAGTAAAGGTCAAGTGTAATTCAATCCTTCCCAGCTAACGCTGTGTGCGTTTGTTGCACACAATGTCAATTCTAAAATGTGTCACCTGTCATTCAAACTTTTGACCTTTGCCTTAACTTTGGCTTATTGCAAGAAGAAAGAAAGAAATATTATTCTGAAGGAAAGAAAGAAAATTCATTTCCAAATATGCTTTCTTTTAAGTTAAATAAGAGCGCAGCTGTAGATGAGTTCCTTATTTTGGCGTTGAAAACTTGTCATTTTTGCAGAAATCAAATAATCCACGATTTCTTGAGCTGGGCAAGCCGTAAAATTAAACTGAGGGTGTCCATTTGAAGGTCTCGTCGGGGGCGATTATCCGAGGCACGATGGTCTTCCAACTGCTATCCCGTGAACTGATATCATAAAAAATGTAGTTTTTGCAAAAACATGACCATATTTTTTCCAGCGATTGTGGAGCATCTGCTATGCTAGAGGGTTTCCACTTAGTGGACGTGTTTTACGCAAAAATATCCAGGGATCCTTTTTTAGTTGCCCCAGTAGTATATGGCGGCCGTTTCGGGCCCCACTTCGGGAGGGAATGACCTTTGACCCGCCCTACTGCCAGTTTTTTGGTTCCGTCCTTGCTCGCGATACATACTCCCAGTTCACCTAGTAGTTACTCCTAGTTCTTCCTGGTTGTTCCCCCAGTTTATACTCCTAGTTCTGACACCCAGTTCTACATCCAGTTATTACCCTTACCAACCAAACACCAGTCAAACACCCTGTTTATACACCTAGTTCTCCCGGATGCCACACCCAGTAACCTTTCATTACGCGCCGTCCCTCTGCGTTCTTCCCCCGGGGCTTGGGACCCGGCGTCGGCCCATTACCGGACACCTACCTACCTAGTCTACCTACGTACCTACCTTCACTACTAGTCCGGCCCTAATGTTTTTGGTATTTTTAGTTTCATTATTTTTAGTGTTTTCTTTTACTACTTACACACAAATTAACAAATATGTACAGGTAGCCCTAAAGAGGACTGTTGGGATAAGGGGGACAGAGGTGGAGGCGAAGCTTGGTTCCCAGGGTTTGTGCAAGACTGTCAGTAATTGGAATTTGTTTCTGGTCTACCATCCGGAGGTCTACCAAATCGGGTCCTTCTAAAACTCCCAGAAATGGCAATCCAAAATTCCCTCTAAAATTAAATGTCGCCGATCTTCCATCCTCAACTGCTGATTCCGTGGTGAAGTAGCTGGGCGCGCTGTAGTTCCAAACCTCCACTTCGTTACCTTTTACACTGAACCAACACCACCAGTACATTTCGAGAGAGCTCACCGACCGTTCACGACGACAGAACACGTCAGACTGATTCAACGTCAATATTTTTCCCTTTATATGCATTATTAGACTGCCTGTTTTTCCAATGGTGCTACAAGTTCTATTTATCTCTAACCCGCATCTTGTATTGTAACCGCTTGAGAGGGCTTGTTCTCCTAATAGAATGTAGTAAAGTTCCGACTTCTTGCCCGCTAAGTTCTAATATCCACTTAAGGTAATCCAACTCTTCGAATGGTACAGGAATGATTTTTAATTTTCCGTCGTAAGACAGTTTCCATACTTCGACCAAAACGGTTCCATCCAGAATTCCCAAGTACGGAGAGCCAAAATCGTCTAGGAAATTAACTTCTACAGAGCGAGCGTCTTCAAGTGCTGCCCTTGTGGATGAAAAATTAGATTGACTGCTTGCCCAACTTGCACCTTTGCAGCCTTTAGGTTTAACACCAAACCAGCACCATCAGAACATTTTTGAAAGAGCGCTTTTGTAACCGACCGTTCGCGATGACAGACCAAGCCCAACTGACGCGATATCACGATTTACATCCTTTATATACCTTTTCAAACCATTCCTTCAGTACCTACAGCACACTACTAGTACGCCCACACATACTACCAGTCATACACCCAGTCATACTGCTAGTTTCTTTCATATATCCTGTATATATCAAATATCATATATCAAACACCCAGTCATACACCTAGTAACTCCCTGCCATACTACGAGTCATATTCCCAAGTCATCCTGTCAATTCCCCGATAATCCCTATTCTTTTTGCGTGATGGAGTCACTCATGTCATACTCCGTGTATACACCGAAGCTTTTAATCGTCCATCCACAATCGTACCATGTTGCTTTCCGAACGTTACTAATCCTAAGTTTCGTATTTGAGTCACTCCAAATTAGTGCCGAGTAAACACCGAGTTAACACCGAGCTTACTCCGAACCTGCTCCGTTCTTGCTCCATTTATGTGTTTTAACCTTACTTGTTCTTATTCTTCCTCGTCTACGCCTTGTGCTTTTTCAGGTAGTACTACCGTGCCCAGATCAGTGTTCTTTTCAATTGCTCGCTTTAGGGCTTCTTCCTCGGTCGAAAATTTGTGCTCGTAGTCTGCCTGCTCGTCCATAACCTTTTCAATGAGTGGGTCGTCGAGGAACTGTTTGCAACGTTGGATGTGAGAAAAGATAAGCCTGTTCAACTCTGCCCTAATTAGGGGTCTAAGTTCATTGTACGCCTCAACTTCAGCTGTAGCCTCGGTATTACCATCTGCAAGGTACTCCTGGGTTAAGCGTCCCATTCTTCGTTCGTATTTCTCCTCCGCCTGTCGAACAAGCTCGTCCCAAAACTCACCAATCGGTCTTACTGTACTGCCAGAATCATTGCTCCTTGAGGACTCCGTGCTTGCATCTGACTCAGAATCCTCGTAGTCTGGTTGGGCACTGTGAACGTTCTGTACATGACGCTGTAGGTTAAATGCTCTGGTGAACATCTGACCACATTGGCCACACTGGTAAGGTTTATTGTAATCACAACTAGACATCTTGTTCTGATTGAGTTTCAATGTAAGCTTTATAGACTTGGTGTCTCGTTGCCTTTGTTGTTCGCGCTTTTATTGATTTTGCTTAATGTACTTTGTCGCTTTTATTGATTTTCAGTAAGAGTCACTCCGAGCAAACACCGAGTTAGCACCGAGTAAAGACGGAGTAAACACCGAGTAATCTAGGAGTAATATTGGGAATTTATAAATACAATTTCAGCATTTATTGGTTCACTGTACTCGAAGTCGTCGCGTCGGATTGGACACCAATATAGACATGACTAACTTCGAGTACAGTGAACCAATAAATGCTGAAATTGTATTTATAAATTCCCAATATTACTCCTAGATTACTCGGTGTTTACTCCGTCTTTAGTCGGTGTTAACTCGGTGTTTGCTCGGAGTGACTCTTACTGAAAATCAATAAAAGCGACAAAGTACATTAAGCAAAATCAATAAAAGCGCGAACAACAAAGGCAACGAGACACCAAGTCTATAAAGCTTACATTGAAACTCAATCAGAACAAGATGTCTAGTTGTGATTACAATAAACCTTACCAGTGTGGCCAATGTGGTCAGATGTTCACCAGAGCATTTAACCTACAGCGTCATGTACAGAACGTTCACAGTGCCCAACCAGACTACGAGGATTCTGAGTCAGATGCAAGCACGGAGTCCTCAAGGAGCAATGATTCTGGCAGTACAGTAAGACCGATTGGTGAGTTTTGGGACGAGCTTGTTCGACAGGCGGAGGAGAAATACGAACGAAGAATGGGACGCTTAACCCAGGAGTACCTTGCAGATGGTAATACCGAGGCTACAGCTGAAGTTGAGGCGTACAATGAACTTAGACCCCTAATTAGGGCAGAGTTGAACAGGCTTATCTTTTCTCACATCCAACGTTGCAAACAGTTCCTCGACGACCCACTCATTGAAAAGGTTATGGACGAGCAGGCAGACTACGAGCACAAATTTTCGACCGAGGAAGAAGCCCTAAAGCGAGCAATTGAAAAGAACACTGATCTGGGCACGGTAGTACTACCTGAAAAAGCACAAGGCGTAGACGAGGAAGAATAAGAACAAGTAAGGTTAAAACACATAAATGGAGCAAGAACGGAGCAGGTTCGGAGTAAGCTCGGTGTTAACTCGGCACTAATTTGGAGTGACTCAAATACGAAACTTAGGATTAGTAACGTTCGGAAAGCAACATGGTACGATTGTGGATGGACGATTAAAAGCTTCGGTGTATACACGGAGTATGACATGAGTGACTCCATCAAAAGAATAGGGATTATCGGGGAATTGACAGGATGACTTGGGAATATGACTCGTAGTATGGCAGGGAGTTACTAGGTGTATGACTGGGTGTTTGATGTGGGCGTACAGGATATATGAAAGAAACTAGCAGTATGACTGGGTGTATGACTGGTAGTATGTGTGGGCGTACTAGTAGTGTGCTGTAGGTACTGAAGGAATGGTTTGAAAAGGTATATAAAGGATGTAAATCGTGATATCGCGTCAGTTGGGCTTGGTCTGTCATCGCGAACGGTCGGTTACAAAAGCGCTCTTTCAAAAATGTTCTGGTGGTGCTGGTTTGGTGTTAAACCTAAAGGCTGCAAAGGTGAAAGTTGGGCAAGCAGTCAATCTAATTTTTCATCCACAAGGGCAGCACTTGAAGACGCTCGCTCTGTAGAAGTTAATTTCCTAGACGATTTTGGCTCTCCGTACTTGGGAATTCTGGATGGAACCGTTTTGGTCGAAGTATGGAAACTGTCTTACGACGGAAAATTAAAAATCATTCCTGTACCATTCGAAGAGTTGGATTACCTTAAGTGGATATTAGAACTTAGCGGGCAAGAAGTCGGAACTTTACTACATTCTATTAGGAGAACAAGCCCTCTCAAGCGGTTACAATACAAGATGCGGGTTAGAGATAAATAGAACTTGTAGCACCATTGGAAAAACAGGCAGTCTAATAATGCATATAAAGGGAAAAATATTGACGTTGAATCAGTCTGACGTGTTCTGGGTCGTCGTGAACGGTCGGTGAGCT
>JASAND010016525.1:0-61059 GCA_030248195.1 Trissonchulus latispiculum | reverse complement strand
CCACAAAAATAGCAAAAGTTTATAGGAATTTTTTGTCCTCCGACCTCTAGGGTGGGGGGGAAAAAAATGGAGAAAACTGTGTAACGGCAAAAGGACCTAATTTGCATATCTCGAGATTGGCTCGACCGATTCGGCTGAAATTTTCACAGCATGTACCCCTGCCCACGGGCTCTTCACATAGCGAGTTTGAGCCCGATCGGTCCACTCCTCCGTGAGTTATTAAAAAAAACAGTTTCCAATAAGGCGCACAACGTGCAAATTTCCCTATTCTAGGTAGTGCGCTAACGCGCACTACCTGATTTTGCGTATTTTTGTTTTCGAGTGCGTATTTTTAATTTCGACTGCGTAAAATTACAAAAATCGCTTCTCAACGTTATAAAAGCTATAAACGCATTTTGCGTCGAATTAATGCTGTTTTTAAGAGTTTTAAACAACGTTAAGAATCTTAGCTCGAGTTTAAATTGCGTGCTCTCTCTGTGGTGTAAGAACATGAACGAATAGGTGACGAAAAATAGATACGCAGGAGGTCTGGGGGGCGCAGCCCCCCAGAAGCTGAAGAAAATTTTAAATTTCGGAGTAAATTTGCTCTTAAAACTTTGCCTTGAACTGTTTAATAGTTAAGTCAATATTTGGTTAGACAAATAGAGTTACTGTTCCCTTGATTGAACACACACACATATATATATATAAGATATTAATTTATACACTATATCAAATCAAATAGAAAGAAAAGCATCGCATGGTACAACGTGGGCTTAGACAGAAAGTATAATCAACTGTAGACGGAAGGAGAATCGATGAGATATGCGGGGGGTCTGGGGGGCGGAAGCCCCCCAGAAGAAGCCAGAGCCCAAACTACGGTAAATTGTCTCAGGAAATTAATTTAGAGCACTCTAGAAATTCCTACTACCGAATTTTTCGGCTGCGTATTTTGGTGCGTATTTTTGTTTTTGACTGCGTATTTTTAAGCTCGACTGCGTAAATACGCAGTATTTTACGCAAAAAAACCGTGAGAAGGAGGAAACGAAAAGTGGTGAATCCAGCGTTTTTTCAAAACCGGATTTCATCAAAATTTCGTCATTTTTATTTTCTGAACGTCCGTTTTATTTCTCCAACGTCTAAAATAAGTTTTTTCCAGAAATACAGTTTTGTTTTCATTTTAGGCTATATTAGCAATTTCGGTTTAATTTTTACCTTGTTGGCGTGTGTTGTTTCATATTACACACTGTCCCGCAAGTATTCTATTCTAATTTACGTACTTACATATCTGGTGTCTATGTGATATGACTTTGAGCATAAACAATGATGAGAATAGCGGGGGGTCTGGGGGTTCAGCCCCCGAAAGTTGAAGAAATTTTTTCTTTTTAGATGAAATCATTCTTCAAATCCTTAATTCCTCTCATTTTGCAGAAACAAGAAAATTTTTTAAAATTTACACGTTTTGTGTGGAAAATAAGAATTTTTTGCTAAAATCGAATGCCTTTTTAAGCTTTGTCTATCCAAAAATCTGGTAAAAACGTTGGACATATATGTATGCGCTCGCGAAATTTTGTGAATTCTTACATTCAAATCGCGACGACGGGGCTGCATCCAGATCAATCCCTGTTAGTGCCGCGATGGACGAGAGGTAAGGTGTTCGACTAAAGATCTTACGGTCCTAGGTTCGAACCCCCGCTGCCACAAGGCTTTCGCAAATCCCCTAAGCAGATGTCGGTTCGCCGTGGGCTCCAGCCAACCCAGCTGTCTATCCTTAACTGGTAAATGGGTACCACTGCGGTGGGAAGGTAACAGGAGTCTGTGTTCTGGCGTAATGCCTGATGAAGGGCTGCCCCCCCTTCCACAGATGTAGTCAACATTAGAGTTATCGCTCCTGGCTTCGGGCTGTGAATCCGGTGATAAGCACCGGCGCCCTATAACCTTCTGTAGGTTGGAGTTCTCTCCAGGGGTCACTTTACCTTTACCTTACCTTACCTATCCCTGTTAGTTTTTAGCCTTTGTGCAATAAAAGTTCTTAAACGTACTGGTACGTACGAAAGCTCTGATTCTTCTATTCTATTCTCGATTCTCATTCTAGCCGAGAAAATGTGAAGACAAGTTTTCAAAAAATATTCAGCGAAAATGGTAAATGGTAAAGAAACATGCATCAAAAATGCAATTGAAGGATGTAGCATGAAGTGAAGTGATGTGAAGTGAAGCATGAAATGAATTCAAATACTAAACCATATCTTTCAATAACGTTCGGAAAACTTGTTGATTTGCAGCACTACGTACAATACTGCAATGCAACCATTTTATTCTCTGTAAGAGGTCCACTTTGAGAGTAAATGATCTGTCAGAATCATATGAACGAAAACACGAAAGGGCGAAGAAGGAATGATACCCCTATCTAGCTATCTGTGAGGCGTCAACATGAGCCCGAGAAAGCGAGCTGCTCATATTAAACTTTTCAATCTTGTCCCTTACGTAAGCTTTGACCCTGGGCTGACCGTAATCCCAAATTAACATTGAGCCTGGACGAGGAACCACGGGCGCCATGCAGCTCGAGGGTAACATCTGTTTCGGCGATATGTTCATTGTGTTCAGTGACCCCGATTTACTATATATGAACGCCACCAAATAGCCGAAAATAGCCGTTTTTGGGGACTTTTCCCAACTTTGACTGTGGACGAGGAACCACGGACGCCATGCAGCCCGAGGGTCACAACTCACATCCGTCGGTTTTGGCGATATGCCCATCGTGTTCAGCGACCCCGATTTACTATGTATGCACACCACTAAATGGCCGAGAATAGCCGTTTTGGGGACTTTTCCCAACTTTGACCCTGGGCGAGGAACCACGGGCGCCATGCAGCCCGAGGGTCACATCCGTCGGTTTCGCGATATGCTCATTGTGTCCAGCGACCCCGATTTACTATATATGCACACCACCAAATGGCCGAAAATAGCCGTTTTTGGGGACTTTTCCCAACTTTGACCGTGCACGAGGAAGCACGGACGCCATGCAGCCCGAGGGTCACATCCGTCGGCTTCGGCGATATGCTTATCGTGTTCAGCGACCCCGATTTGCTGTACATGGGTGCCACCCCGAGGCCGAAAAACGCTGTTTTTGCCCGTTTTTAGACTATTTTCAAATTTTCGGACTTTTTTTCGGAGTTTTTCGGACGAAATTTTTCAGCTTGAAGGTGTCCAAAAACGGTCACATCCGTCGGTTTAGGCGATATGCTCATCGTTTTCAGCGACTCCGATTTACTAAGCGCACCACCAAATGGCCGAGAAACACCATTTTAGACGACTTTTGACAATTTTCTGTGTTGGGGCCAGTCCAAGTCCAAACACTTCGCGACCCCATGTTTGACAGTCTGTAAAAATCTTATCTGTATCTTAAACAACTATTTGATCGCTTAAATTTTTTACGATTTAACACTGATCGCCTTGTATGCAACAATCAATAGGGCGAAGCGTGAAAGTCCGCGAATATGGGTTATTCGACGACGCTGTGCCCATATTAATTCGCATACAACTAGTCCGCTTCTCTTTTTGAGCCTAGCCCCCATTTTAAAGGATCCCTTTCCAGCAATGTGTTAATTGATGTAAGGTGCTTGAACAGTGCCACAGACAGGGCAGAAAAATTCATAATTACAGGCTCCCACCCACATGACGATGGGGCCGCTTTTTGTGGGTGGCATAATGACAAAAGTTGTTCGCCTCGCCAAGGGCTTTCATATGATAACAAACTTGAGTGCATATGCATATGAGTGGCGTTGATGTTGTAAATTAAGGAAAACAAGTTGCAACGGCTTAACATATGAGCCTGTCCTACAACGAGGCTCATATTGGCATATGTCATAATATAATTAGTCGATATTTGACCTTCATATAAATAGCACGTTAAGCTTTTCATTACAAAATTGTCCTTCACACATCTTGTCGCTAGGACATTATACTGTGCATACGCATTATACGGCATGCCACTCGGCGCTCTGACTCAGAGCCAAATAGGGAAAGCATTACGTATGTGAGAGTAGTGTGTCATAGTGTTCCGAGAATACAGTAGGTGTACTATAGTGCTTCCGGAAATAGTAGGGGCCATGGTGTTTCGGGAAACATCAGCTTGCATGTACAGTTCAACTTGAGGTGTCGCAGTTCACTTCGTTCAGTCCATTTCTTTCAGACCACAATGTTAACACATGTTATGTTTATTCATTCGTTGATGATCTGATGATCTTTAACGAGGCTGCACTGTGACGCCAATATGAGCCTCGTTGTAGGACAGGCTCATATATAATATGTTAAGCCATTGCAATATCACTCATATGCATTTTACAGGCTAGTTTCCGTGTTTGTACAACCTGCCTGAGAGTACTCATATGTATTTTACATGCGCCGAAGGAGCATTTTTGGTTCTTATTTTCCATTCTTTTACATATGTATGCGCAAAAAAGAACTAACACAATATATTTCCGAACACCATGCGCAAGCAGACACTATTATTTTGACCACTTTTGGAAAATTTCATGTTTGACCCAAAATCGCCTACGTCCCCATCCCACCCCATCACAGCACTCTACAGCCACTTTGAGCATGCAATTCTATGACAAAAGTTGCTCACCTCACTTAGGGCTTTCATTTGGTACCAAATTTGGCCACTTTTGAAAAAATTTTTGACCGAAAATCGCCTAAGTCCCCACCCCACCCCACCACCGCAGCACTCTACAGACACTTTGAGCATGCAATTCTATGACGAAAGTTGCTCAGCTCACTTAGGCCTTTCATTTTGTACAAAATTTGACCACTTTTGAAAAATTTTATTTTGGACCACCTGACCCCTGCCCTTACCGACCTGACCCATCAGACGGTCAAATGGAGCCAGCCCAGCAAAATGGGTGCGTTGTACAGCAAAACGGACACCGGAAATGAGCCGGGCGCACCAGAAAACCCCCATAGAGAAAGTTTTAAGAGGCCAAGTAGAGCCTAGTATGGACCTCCAGGAAACGGTTGCCGACATGACCCTCCATACGACAAAGTAGAATCAGCCCAGCAAGATGGGTGGATCTGACGGTAAAACTGACAGCGGAAATCGATCGATCGAAAAAGCTTTGTATGCAAGATTTGAGCCTTCCAGGTCGCAAAATAAGCGAAAAAACTAAGTTCAAAAATTTGGACCCAAAATTCACCAACTTTGGCAGGCCAGTACTCAAAAATTACGCACAGAGACGGAAAACCATATAGCACTTGAACGACCCCGATATGTGTACTGTTTAACCATATAGTCAATATTGCCCCATATATAGCCCAGTCTGACTTATTAAGGCGCCTTTGAAGCATACATTTGGCCATTTTAGCGTTTTGGCCGACTTTGGCCCCCCGCCAAAAATTTTTCCCGGCTCTGGGAGGCATAAAAACTAGCCTATCGGCTTATATTTGTTGCGTACTCCAAGAATATATATGGTTTCATAGGCAAAAAGTTTATTATCTGTAGTTATTAAAGCTACAAATCCCCCTTACCAGACGTCAAAGCGGAGAACCGGAAAAAACATCACTCTCGTAAAGCGATTTTTGGGGCAACTTTTTAACGGAAAGTGGTACGGGGATGAAACTTCGCGAACATACTAAACTCGACACGTACAATTTTTTGCGCACACAATCTGCGCAGCCTTGTTTTACACGGTCATTCGACCATTTTCAATCATATTATATACATACATACATACATATATATAAAAAAAAAAAAAAAAAAAAAAAACAAAAAAAAAAAAATATAAAAAAAAAAAACTAAAAAAAAGACCACCAAAAAAAATATTTATTTTAAAAAAAAAAATAAATAAATAAAAAAAAAAATAAAAAAAAAAAAAAAAAAAAAAAAAAAAAAAAAAAAAAAAAAAAAAAAAAAAAAAATAAAAAAAATAAAATTACAAATATATAAAAAATAAATATATATATATATATATATATATATATATATATATATATATATACATACATATATATATATAATGCTCCCAAACAAAACGCCGAATTACGCTGTTTTAGGCCGTCTGACCAGTGGTCATTAGGGCTCCTAGGTAATTTTTGACCCCAACCTGACCCCCGACCCGCAGGCCCCAGGCCCGTCACACCCACCGACTTCGGCAGTATGCTCATCGTTTTCAGCGACCCCGAATTATATGCGGGTACGATCAGAGGCGGAAAACGCCATTTTTAGTGACTTTTAAGCCATTTCCAGTGAAAATGGTACTTTCCGTAAAAACAGGTGAAAAAATGCAAAGTTCGGGCCCGTCTCCTGAAAGCTACAGAGCAAAATTAAAAATCCTCCTCATAGTGCATAGTCCGAAATATTCAAAAAAACAAACCAAACCGATCTAGCTGCTAGCCTGTGAAAAAAGTCGAGTCGAACACAATCGAAGTGCCAAAATAGCGAAAGTCCGACTTTGGGGACATGGCACAGAGCCAAAATTGGCAGTGGGCCAAAATGACCGAAAAAAGTTGCATGGGAGGACCCTCACTACCAACATATAATAGTAGTAACTTTGGGCCAAAATGCCCATATCGTTCCAAAACTGCGCTGATATATATATATATATATATATATATATATATATATATATATATATATATATATATATATATATATATATGCACTTCCGAAAAGCGTTATTAACCGAGAAAAAACAAACGCACGATAACTCACGCCTTTAACTTTAACCAAAAGTATGGTGATGCTTGTAGTACTGCTCGAGAACTTTACGACGGTAACCTTCTCCCGGAACTCTAATTAGCTGGCACCAGGCCAACACGGTCTCCAGAGGGCCGCGCAGAATCCTATACACCCATATTATTTAGGGGCGCTGTGTTGGAGATACAAAATTTGCAAATGTTAATATAAACTTAATTTTTGCACAAAAACTAATCTTTTTGATGCAGTTATATATATGTATATACTAAAACAATCCGCTTCGATTGCATAATGCTCTTAACAACCTTTCAAAAACTTTCCGGTGGGTTTTTCGCAGATGGGTTTTCCTCGCAGTAGGTTTTTCCCTCGCCAGCTTAGGACAATTATTCTGAACTAACTGCCCTCCCCAGAGAGATATTCTACATGTCATAAGAAACCTTACGACTAGGCTTTACGTAGCTGACTTAAAAATCAGCATTTCGATATCTCAAACCACTAGAAAGTTCTGGCCAAAGATCAGAAAAGTGGGTTTTTCCCACTTGACTAAAAACTTATACTGGTGACCATTGCTCCCTTGATTATCAGACATTAGCGCAAAAAAACTTTTTACTATGGGCCATTCCAGAAATCATGCTACATATATAGGGAGAAACAAATCCCACTTTCTAACCAGTATGAGAACTTTCTAACCCTCTTGAGATTCCAAAAATACAAACTATAGCTCTTAACTCCTTACCTACAATTAACTAGGTTTGGCTAATTATCCTCCACTTTTCCGAAATCCGCAAAGTGCCTTCATACCTCTATGAGGGGCGCTCCGCTCATCCTCATGATACATTTCATATGCAAATGCAAGCTATATATACTAGGGGGGAAAATGCCCTCGACGGGCAACCAACTTGGTAGAATAGGGAAAGACTTGAATGTTAAATACACGGTGCATGGTTACAACTGAGATTCTGCTGAAGCGGAAAAATGCCGTTTCTCAGCGACTAAAATGACAGAAACCAGCTTTGTGCGCCGAATAGGGAATCTACTCGGCGACTAAAATGAAAGAAACCAGCTTTGTGCGCCGAATAGGGAATTCCCTCCTTCCGCCCTATTCGCGCGAACTTATCGTCTTTCGGGAGGAAATATATAGGTAATTATTCTGTTAGGAACTGCAAACGTAAGCATTGCTATCAATATGGCATTTCCCGTACCGGTTGCGTGGAGGCTAGGGCTGGGGTGGCGCTAGATTAATTTCTTTTTGAGCTACCTGATCCGTAAATATTTTATGCATACAACCGCTAGCAGGACCAACAGAAAGCAACAATAAGTATATATGCAGTTTAAACAATTTGTGGTCGACAGTCCTTGTGCTAAAACATATACAATCAATCGCATTTCATTTTATATAATGTTTGATTGTATCAATTCTCGGCAAGATCAGCACAGAGCACACCTATATATATATATATATATATATATATATATACGTATATATATATATATATATATATATATATATATAACTAGTAACAAAAATGCCCTAACGGTCATTGCTAAAGGGGAGAATAGGGAAATGCTGCTAAAGCGGAAAAATGCCAATAGTTTCGTGCAGATTAATGTCTACTCAGCGCCTAAAATTATTGAAACCAGCTTTTTGGCACTGAATAGGGAATCTAGCCAGCGCCTAAAATGATTGAAACCAGCTTTTTGGCGCAGAATAGGGAATCTAGCCAGCGCCTAAAATGATTGAAACAAGCTTTTTGTAGCAGAATAGGGAATCTAACCAGCGCCTAAAATGATTGAAACCAGCGTCTGGGGCAGAATAGGGGAACTAGCTAGCGCCTAAAATGATTGAAACCAGCGTCTGGGGCAGCCTCTCGCCATCCACCCTATTCGCGTGAACTAGAAGAATTATCCTAGAATGAACTTAGCAAATAAGCACTTGACATTTGCGTGAATACCTGTGTCACATAAGCTGTGTGTAAGTGCATCAGCAGTTTCTCGTGAAGTTCGAAAAAACCAGTTTACTTTAGGTAGAGGGATGATGCGTACTCACAAACAATCCCAGGTGTCGTACAATTATTTGCGTACAGCTGAATGTATCAACTCACGCATTATGCTAACCTTGGTTTGCACATGACTGTTGCTCAGGAGGTTGAATAAAATTTATCGTGTTAAATATACTTACACGTTAATGTATTGTATGTGCTATATACGTACGCTATCGTGGTGGAGAATTTGAGTTGACTTGACGAAGCCAAATGCGTTTATGTACATACAGTATGTAGACGTATTTTACTATAGGGGCGCGGTAACTAATTCTTTTGATAGCGACTGTTTCATATTCATTTCATTCAGTCACAGCGGAGGCCACGTTACATGACACCATCACAGTGTTCAGTCCAGCAGACAGCTCTTTGTGCGGAATTACTTTATCATTTCGACTCACAATCGATCTAATAAGCCTTCTCAAGATCATCGCTATTCCTTAAGCCAATGTGATTAAGTACATATATAAACTCAAGCCTTTCATTGAGATCCATAATGAGATATATATATATATATATATATATATATATGTATATGAGTATATATATATATATATGTATCTGAGCACTTCACTTTACGCGAATAGGGTTATGGATGGCGAGAGAGCTGCCCCAGACGCTGGTTTCAATCATTTTAGGCGCTGGCTAGTTCCCCTATTCTGCCCCAGACGCTGGTTTCAATCATTTTAGACGCTGGTTAAATTCCCTATCCTGCTACAAAAAGCTGGTTTCAATCATTTTAGGCGCTGGCTAGATTCCCTATTCTGCCCCAGACGCTGGTTTCAATCATTTCAGGCGCTGGCTAGATTCCCTATTCAGCGCCAAAAAGCTGGTTTCAATAATTTTAGGCGCTGAGTAGACATTAATCTGCACGAAACTATTGGCATTTTTCCGCTTTAGCAGCATTTCCCTATTCTCCCCTTTAGCAATGACCGTTAGGGCATTTTTGTTACTAGTTTCTTGCATTTTTCCGCTGTAGATCACATACGTATTACTTTTCGACTTTAATAAGCAATCGGCATTTTCCCGGTTAAGATGTGTGTAGCAATGTCGGGGAGGCCAGTGGCGCCGCGTGGGTTAGGATAAAAACCAAAATACTTTTATTAGGACCTTTTATGCAAAGTTGTGTCCACAAAAGCGAGTCTTTAACGCAATTTTCTGATGGCTGACGATGTTCGGGGGGAGTAGCGGCACCGCGTGGGGAAGGATAGAAATCAAAATAGCAGACTTTTTAATAGGATTTTTTACGCAAATTTGAGACCGCAAAATCGTGGGTTTAGCGCAGTTTCCTGCATGGCTGGCTGATGAAGTGCCGAGAGGGGAGCGGCGAGCGTAGGGACACAGAAATCTAAGATAAATAGCAGGCGCTTATATGCGAATTTGAACAGAATAAATAGCATTAATGTAGTGTTTAACGCAATTTTCTGAATGGCTGATGATGTCCGGAAGGGGGGGGGGGTAGCGGCGTCGCGTGGGGACACAGAGATTTAAATAGCAGGCTCTTATATGCGAATATGGGAACGCAAATGAGTGTTCAACGCAATTTTCTGAATGGCTGATGACGTGCGGAAGCGGGGGAGGGGGTAGCGGCGCCGCGTGGTGACACAGAGATTTAAATAGCAGGCTCTTATATGAGAATTTGTGAACATAAATGAGTGTTTAATGCAGTTCTCTGATCGGTTGCCGATAATTGGGGGGGGCAGTGGCACGCGTGGGGACACAGAGATAAATAGCAGGCGCTTATATGCGAATTTGAGAAAGCAAATGAGTATTTAACGCAATTTTCTGAATGGCTGATGATGTGCGGAAAGGGGGGGTAGCGGCGCCGCGTGGGGACACAGATTTAAATAGCAGGCTCTTATATGCGAATTTGTGAACGCAAATGAGTGTTTAATGCAGTTCTCTGATTGGTTGCCGATATTGGGGGGGGGGGGCAGCGACGCGCGTGGGGACCCAGACATTTAAATAGCAGGCTCTTATATCATGCGATTGAGTGTTTAATGCACTTCTCTGATCAATGAATGGTTAATGTTCGGCTCACCAAGGGCTTTCATGTGACACCAAACTTGGAAAATATTCAAAACGTCGATTTTGGGCCGGTCCGGACCCTGGTGAGGGCGCCACAGGCCGCTGGGACCACTTTGGAGGGGTCCTCCAATGACAAAAATGTTCGGCTCACCAAGGGCTTTCATTTGACACCAAACTTGAAAAATTTTCAAAAAATCGATTTTCGACCACTCCGGACCCTAGTCAGGGCGCCACAGGCCGCCGGAGCCACTTTGGAGGGGTCCTCCAATGAGAAAAATGTTCGTCTCACCAAGGGCTTTCATTTGATACCAAAGTTGGAAATTTTTTTAAAAATCATTTTTTGATCAGTCCGGACCCTGGTAAGGGCACCACAGGCCGCCGGGGCCACTTTGGAGGGGTCCCCCAATGAGAAAAAATGTTTGCATCACAAAGGGCTTTCATTTGATGCCAAACTTGGCCACTTTTGGAAAAATTGATTTTTGACCAGTCCGGACCCTGGTCAGGGCGCCACAGGCAGCTGGGACCACTTTGGAGGGGTCCTCCAATGAGAAAAAATGTTCGCCTCACCAAGGGCTTTCATTTGATACCAAAGTCGGAAATTTTTTAAAAAATCGATTTTTGACCAGTTCGGACCCTGGTCAGGGCGCCACAGGCCGCTGGGGCCACTATGGAGCGGTCCTCCAATGACAAAAAATGTTCGCCTCACCAAGGGCTTTCATTTGATACCAAAGTCGAAAATTTTTTAAAAAATCGATTTTTGACCAGTCCGGACCCTGGTCAGGGCGCCACAGGCCGCTGGGGCCACCTTGGAGGGGTCCTCCAATGACAAAAAATGTTCGCCTCACCAAGGGCTTTCATTTGATACCGAACATGGCCACTTTTGGAAAAATCGATTTTTGACCATTTTGGACCTGTCCGGACCCTGGTCAGGGCGCCACAGGCCGCTGGGGCCACTTTGGAGGGGTCCTCCAACGACAAAAAATGTTCGCCTCACCAAGGGCTTTCATTTGATACCGAACATGGCCACTTTTGGAAAAATCGATTTTTGACCATTTTGGACCTGTCCGGACCCTGGTCAGGGCGCCACAGGCCGCTGGGGCCATTTTGGAGGGGTCCTCCAATGACAAAAAATGTTCGCCTCACCAAGGGCTTTCATTTGATACCAAACATGGCCACTTTTGGAAAAATCGATTTTTGGCCATTTTGGACCGGTCCGGACCCTGGTCAGGGCGCCACAGGCCACTGCGGCCACTTTGGAGGGGTCCTCCAATGACAAAAAATGTTAGCCTCACCAAGGGCTTTCATTTGATACCAAACTTGGCCACTTTTGGAAAAATCGATTTTTGGCCATTTTGGACATGGTCCACGGTCCGGACAGCTGGCCAGGGCGCCACACGGGTCTGGGCGAAACCTACTATAGCCTATGTTGTAGTGCTCCCGCAGCTCACCCCACACGCCCAATATGAAAGCTGTACCTGCAGCGGATCCTTCTATGGGAGAGGTTAAAGTTGGACCTGCGACACGGTAGGGGCCCACCTCCATCAGGGTGCCCCCCACCCCCACGGATAGGTGATAGAGCAAAACTAATGGGCCATTTAGATTCACCATATAGGGCTTCCTATTCGAATACGAAACCTCAGCCCAGCAGCTCTTATGTATAGGGCTGCCTACTCCGTAGGCCCAGACCCCCCCTTTTACACGTTAACTAGTGACCCCTGGCCAGGGCGCCACAGAAGGCCTAGCAGCAAAACCTCGCTTCAGGCCCATGTTCACGTTGGGGTGATACTATAAAGCCAATATGAGCACCTGGCTTTGAGCCTTGCTCTCTGTGGAGTGGACCAAAGTTTTTCGGACTTAGTTTTTTTCCGGGGGGGGGGGTCAAAAATCGCAAAATCCTAGGAGTACACAGACCTATGGGGGGGTCCTACGGCAAAAAGAAAAATTCGCCCTGAATTGCGGGGGATTCTATCCACAAAAATAACAAAACTTTATAGAAATTGTAAGTCCTCCGACCTCTAGGGTGGGGGTAAAAAAAATGGAGAAAAAGTGCAAGCAGCCAAAGCACCTAATTTGCATATCTCGAGATTGGCTCGACCGATTCGGCTCAAATTTTCACAGCATGTACCCCTGCCCATAGGCACTTCACACAGCGAGTTTGAGCCCGATCGGTCCACTCCTCCGTGAGTTATTAAAAAACAGATTCCAATAAGCCGCAAACTACCTTAATTTCCCTATTCTAGGTAGTGCGCTAACGCGCACTACCTGATATAATTCACTCTTTTTGCAAAAAATCTATCTCCCTTCCCCGGAAACAACTTTCAAGAAATGCCCTGAAGCCCACTCGTATATAAACATAATTACACATTATGTAAAGTGCGTATCTAGCTTACTTTAACTGGAGGGGGGTTGATAAGCCCCCATAGATGGGGTCTTTTGTGATCTTGGAGTATCCAGGGGGGGGGGGCAGGGGGTTCGGGCCCTCCCTTTTTGGATTTCAAATTCTTTATTAAGCACACACATATTGATGTTGTTGTCGTTGTTTGCTGCATTAGACATCCCAATGTGATGATCATCACCCGAAGGTGCAAAGTGTTAGCCAGGAAACTGGCCCCGTAAGGTTGCTCAAAAACAACTCAACCATATTATAGCAAAAGTAAGATATATATATATATACGTAAGTATATATATAATTAGTGATGTGCGCTGAACAAATTATATACCCGGAGCTCCGGCCGGAGCGGGCAGTCGGAGCACCTTAGCTCCGACTGTTTGTGGAGGTTAAAATTGTAAAACTTCTAGTTTAAGCCAAGCAAATTGTTTTTGCAATGTAAAGCACATCTACTCACTGTTTACAATATACCGCTTCGCATTTTTATGCTCAGAATCTGATTTCTTTGCAATACGCATTTGTTCTACATATTTGCTAGCCTGTATTTTTGAGCTGAAGTTCAGACTTTGACAACTTTCACAGAACTTGTGGCTGTTTCATTATGCATCATGTTGCGTTTACACAAAAGCCAATGTTATTTTACTTCTAATTTAGTTCTTCTTCTAATTCTAATCTACAAGCTTAGTTTAGTTTTTCTTTATCTTTTTCAAGATTTGCAAAGTTTAGATTTCATAGATTAGGACTCCATAAAATTCGTTACGAGAATTTCGTCAAAAATTAAATTTTTAAATCCATAATGAATTATTGCAAACTTAACAAATGTGGACCAGATTACTTTTATCCACTGTTTAATTTTTAAAAAGTATGTAATATTAAAACTAATCTGAACAAGGAAAAATTATTATCTGAAAAATATATATTAGAAAATATGGGTGAGGTGAAATGAAAGAAAACATTTGTAGACATTGAAAGTTTACGCAGAAGAATAGATTCGGAAAAGGGAATAATTGATGGATTAATGGATTAATTAAAAACGGAGGTAGTATTGAAACAATTCTTAGAAGTCGCAGTTTAGAATTTGAATCATATTTATATAAATTTTCACTTTTATCATCTGAACAAGTTGGAGAAATTGTCTCCAGAAACGAATCATACAGCAATCTTGACAAATTATAAAAATTATTAGTAATGATACGAGCACTAATTCATTGTTCTTACTCACTGTTCGTGAGACTACAGCAAGAAATCTTGAAAACTCTCCCAATATTTCATCACTACCCAACTTATGAACAACAGACAGGCATCAAAGCTTGAAAATGGCTGCTCCGGGTACCCGGAGCTCCGGAGCTCCTGAGCTCGGAGCTCCGTTCCGGAGCTCTGTCGGAGCGGAGCTCCGACGCACAAGTTAGCAAAAACATCCTTACGTACATTTTCAGAAAGCAAAAGGGCCACATGCTGCAACTGAGTCCAGTTCGGACTGCCCTGCTCTGCTGTCCGTCGAACCTCTCCGCCTGAGGAAGACGAGCCAGCAGCACAACGAAGGAGGCTAGTCTCGACTTCGCAATCAGCCGCTTCTTGGGATCTTTGCGGCAGTTGACTGAACCAAACCAACTTGTCAGGTGTTTTCTGTGAGCTCTGGTGAAGCGAGTGAGTCAGCATTGGCGGATGTCGGTGGTCAGACCGGTGAAGTAAGCCGGCAGCAGGCACGCTCGGAAGGGTACGGGTGGTATTGGCGGATGATGAGAGACTAGACGAAGTTCGAGGACGCTGACACTGTCTGGAGCCAGAGGCAAGACTCCACAGCTGGCAGCCGGACCACCAGGCTTCACAGGCAGCCAGGAGCATCAGCTGATGCGCTGGCGGTTGGCTGCTGCTGAGCTGCTGAACAGTTGTCGTCTGAGAAGACTGGTGTTCAGCAGAACAGCAGGGATAACCCACTAGTTCTGACTGTTTTAGGCCCAGTTTTTTACTGTTACAGGTTGAACTCGCCAACAACAACGACAAAGAAGACACAGGACTAAGATCAGGATGGGCGGAAGCAGCAGCAGAAGTCACTGAGAGTCTTCCAGAAAATCGTAGCATAGAGCAACGATGGCCGATCAGCAGGGCAGACGTGCAGACTGTAATTTGGGATGGCACAGTGGAGGCGGAATTAGCACGACCGGTACAGTAGAGACGATACCGACAGCTGCCCAACGGAGACAGCAATTTGCGGCTTCGAAGCATCTGAAAAATCTAAATATCAAAACCGGCTTATTTCCTGGGCGTATTCTAGCGCTGGGTGTTCTTTATCTTTACTGGAGGGGGGAGCCCACTTTTTGGGTTCCCCCCCACTCGACCCCTTCCTCCCAATAACAACAACCCCTTCCTCCCACTCTTTCCCCTCCCCACTTTTTTGGGCTTCCCCCAACTCATCCTAAGCAAGGAGCCTAGAAATTGCCAAATTTTCAGGACTTTCGGTCAAAAATCGTCTAAAACTTAATTTTTGAGCACTTTTAAGCTGAGTTATTTTTTGGAGTAAATGTGGAAACCTTCTGTTTATACTGTATTTTTAGCCCATTTTACCCCCCCCCCCCCAACGTTTGGACCTACCCCACATTAGTGGGGGACGTCCCCTCATCACTCATTTTTGGCCTAGAAAAACCCCAGTGGCGGGGGCCCTCTCATAAAGAACCTTCCCCCCCAAACCAGAGGGCACCTCTTTTTGGTACAAAATTTGCCCTGTGACCACACCCCACGCACAGTAATTTCGGCTACCCCACCCCTAGGGAATTTTTTGCTAAAAAAGTGAGCAATGACACACTTTTTCTGAACTGAGCAAAAAATTGCGGGCTTGTGCGCCCTTTTTCTAGCAACAGAAACAGTAAATTTAAATTAGTGAAAACTAGTTGGTCAGTGCCTAAGCCTAAGCCTTGTGCGCTCTTTTTCTAGCAACACAAACAGCAAACTTAAATTAGTGAAAACTAGTTGGCCAGTGCCCAGAAAAATTGCTCCTGGCTCTCAATTTCACAAAAACCTCTAGGTTTTTCCGACTGACGGATCCAGCATTCGGTGACAGGGGGGTGGGGCGGTAAAATGTTTTCAAGGGGGGTCTGGGCGCAGGGTTGGGAGTCTCGGTCTCGGTCTCGCCCAAAAGCCGAGACTTGGCCAGTCTCGGTCTCGGTCTCGCTCACCCAAAAGTCTCGGTCTGGGACCGAGACCAGAAATTTTTTGAAAACATCTAATTTTGTCGAAAATTTTAAATCAATGTTATGAAAATCAACTAACGAGGTGCGGAAACCATATGTTTATGTGTTAAAGCCCCTAATACAAGATTTAAGCCTAAACAAATGGTTGAAACTAATTTTAAGCTAAAAATTGCTAGTCTCGGTCTCGGTCTCGCCCAAAAGCCGAGACTTGGCCAGTCTCGGTCTCGGTACCTTGGTCTCGGTCTCGTTCTCGGTCTCGCCCAACCCGGGGGCTAAGCCGAAGAAAATTTTTCTGTTTGCAACAAGAACAAAAAGTGCTCCTTCGTCGCATGTAAAATACATATGTCTTCGTAGGCAGGTCGTACATAAGCAAAAACTAGCCTGTAAAATAAAATACATATGAGTTCCGTAGTGACTAGTGAGGTTGTAAATTAAGGAAAACAAGTTGCAACCGCTTAACATATGAGCCTGTCCTACAACGGAGCTCATACTGGCGTATATATGTCATAATACGAATAATATGCAGATATATATATATTTTACTTTTATATAAATACATACTGCATAAAGCTTTTCATTACAAATTGTCCTTCACATAGCTTGTTGATCAGTCATTATAGTGTGCATATGCTCAATACGGTATATACGCCATGAGGAGCTCTGACTCACAGCCAAGTGGGAACGCATTCTGCGTGTGTATAATGTGAAAGTGTTTCGAGAATGCATTAGGTGTACCGTGTACCACAGCGTATCGCGAAATATTAGGTGTGCCATAGTGTTTCAGGAAACATCAGGTTGCATGTACAGTCGTAGTTCACTTCAGTCCATTTCTTCTGGGCCACAACGTCTATTCATTTTTCCGTAATGTGGATGAAGCTGAGGTTCTTTAATGAGGCTTTAATGTGGAATGCACTGTGACCCAATATGAGCCTCGTTGTAGGACAGGCTCATATGTTAAGCGGTTGCAACTTGTTTTCCTTAATTTACAACCTCACTACGGAACTCATATGTATTTTACAGGCTAGTTTTTGCTTATGTACAACCTGTCTACGAAGACTCATATGCACTGTTTTTTTTGTGTTTTTTATTGTGTTTTCGCACACTTTTTTTTAAAAAAACACACAAAATTTTAAAAAAAACACACCAAAAAGCACACTCACATTTTCACCTGAAGGAGCGAATTTTTATTAATTTTAAGCCTAATTTTTAAGTTTTTCCAAAAAATTTTGCGCCTTCGGCGCAAGTATTCACTATATATCTATGTTTTTACTTCTGTTTGTTTTCGTCTAGGCATTAGTTTTCGTGTAGCCTTCATTATTCTAAGCAACGGTGTCATTAGGGACTGTATAAGCAAATTATTCTATGAAATTACGTTTCCAAATTCTGCAAATGACTGGAATAAAATAAACTGTCGAAAAGTAAAAGGATTGAAGGATTTCAGACCAAAATTGTCACAATTTTCAAAAAATTCTGAACGTCTGGGGGACTCCGCCCCCCAGACCCCCCATTGTAGCGCAAAAAAGACGTCATCAATGCAAATATTTAACGTTCAGAACATTGAAATATCGTTTATGAAGACTGAGCATGCAATATATGCTTTGTACTTCTTCTGTAAAACGCGAAAAATGCTAAATATAGTTTAAAATGCTGTAAAAACCGTTAAAAACGTGTTAAAACTGCGAAAAGCGAATTTCAGGAAAAACACAGATTTTTTAAAAAACACACATTTTCTTAAAAAACACACTAAAAAGCACAGGTAAAATTTTGAAAAAAAACCCTGCTCATATGTATTTTACATGCGCCGAAGGAGCACTTTTTGTTCTTGTTTTCTATAATTTTATACATGCTCCTGAAGGTATATATAGCAAGGTTCACAAAAAAATCACCCCGAAAATTCACAAAAAAAATCACCCACCTAGACGGCTAACAACAAGCCGCAGCCGGAAAATTTTTTGCATGGTAATAGCCACAAGTCCCAACCCTAACATATATAAGTTTGGCTGCCGAGGTCCAACTCCTCCGACTAGGGTGCCCAAAATAGTCGACCCACCCAAAATCGGACCCTCGGACAACTCCGGACCAAAATTGAAATTTTTGCTGGTACTCACTATGGACTTTGCGCAGCTACCCCATATTATGCATGTGACATGTCCTAACTCTAAGCTATCCAACCATATATTGGATTCCCTGCCATGTCCTCTGGGTTCGCCACCGGCGGCTGATTTTTTTTTGTGAACAAGTTCACAAAAGAAAAATCACTATCAACTATTTATAAAATGCCTCTGGGGCAACCGCTAGGGTAAAACTAATGCCAAATTCGAGCTCAGCTACCCGGAAAACCTATATAGAGCATGTTTTAGGTACCTCAACCCCCTTCTGATAGACGGTCCGGCCGATGGACCCGGCCCGGACCCTCCGGACCCAGGGGGTGGTCAGGATCACCTATCTGGGCAAACGCTACCTAAAAACTAATGCCAAATTTGAATTCTACGCACCGAAAAACCTATATAGGCGAATTTTTAGGCTTCTGGGGCCTTGAAATAAAATTTTTGGTCAGTCACGTGACCCCGACCCAGGTCACGTGACCCTAGGCCAAGTCACTCCGCCAAATTGTTTGTTCTGTGCTTACTAGAGCAATAGAACACAAAATAAGTGGATTCCTAGCTTCCTGGTATCAATAATAAAGGTCAAGCACATTGGCCTGGGTAGCCACTTTGGACCCGGGGGCCGAGAACCAAAATTCGAAGTTCAGCCTGTGCAAAAAAAACTTTGGGGTCCAATTTTTTACATAATAACACTATGGACTATGCTCTATTTATGCATGGAAAGAAAAATTTCCTAGCTATATCCTGAGATCAGATCCGGTGGTGATTTTTTTGTGAACAAGTGATTTTTTTTGTGAATTCGTTCACAAAAAAATCACAAAAATTTTTTATTACTCACGCTACATGAGGGCTACCGGCATGAAATTTGCACCATATGTAGAGGGGGTCACTGCCGTTCCATACGTACCAAAAGTTTTTCGATCGGACTTCATTTGCGAAATTGCCAGCAAAATTTCGATTTTTGATTTTTTTGTGAACCTTGCTATATGCATAGATATCTTTCAACAGTAGCAAGCAAGCCAACCACAGCACTCTACAGCCACTTTGAGCATGCAGTTCTATGACAAAAGTTGCTCAGCTCGCTTAGGGCTTTCATTTGATAACAAATTCGACCACTTTTGAAAAATTTTATTTTTGACCGAAAATCGCCTAAGTCCCCACCCCACCCCACCACAGCACTCTACAGCCACTTTGAGCATGCAGTTCTATGACTAAAGTTGCTCAGCTCGCTTAGGGCTTTCATTTGATACCAAATTTGACCACTTTTGAAAATTTTCATTTTTGACCCAAAATCGCCTAAGTCCCCACCCCACCCCACCACAGCCCTCTACAGCCACTTTGGGTATGCAGTTCTATGACAAAAGTTGCTCAGCTCACTTAGGGCTTTCATTTGATACCAAATTTGACCACTTTTGAAAATTTTCATTTTTGACCACATGACCTCCCACTCCCACCGACCTGACCCTCCAGATGGCAAAGTGGAACCAGCACAGCAAGATGGGTGGATCAGACGGCAAAACGGATACGTACCAGGAATGAGCTGGGCGCAAAAGAAAACCCCTAGAGACAATGTTCTGAGAGGCTATGTACAGTCCTATATGGTGTTCCCGGAAGTCGGTATATACCGACCGGACCCTCCAGACGGAAAAGTGGAACCAGCACAGCAAGATGCTGGGCTTATTCTAGGGAATTTTTCTTGGGGGTCTCTTTGAGGGGCCCTCGGGGGGCGAGTCATTCTTGCGGGGTGGGGAATGTTTCTAAAACATGCTAAAAATAGCGCTTAAATAGGCAAAAATCGACTAAAAATCTCCGGCGAAACCGGAAAATTTGGCCTTCTGAGCGATTTTTTCAGGGCAAAAGTTGGTACCAAAAGGGGCACCCACTTTTTTGGGGGGGGGCTATTTTTGGGGGGGGGGGAACGGTTTTAAGGGGGGAAGGGTGTTTATGGGGGCCCCCCACTAGAATAAGCCCAGCAGATGGGTGGGTCAGACGGCAAAACGGACACCGGGAATGAGCTGGGTGCACCAGAAAACATGTTTTGAGAGGCTATGTATATACAGTCCTATATGGTGTTCCCGGAAGTCGGTACCGACCGGACCCTCCAGACGGCAAAGTGGAACCGGCACAGCAAGATGGGTGGGTCAGACGGAAAAACGGACACCGGGAATGAGCTGGGCGCACCAGAAAACCCCTATAGACAAAGTTTGGAGAGGCTAAGTAAAGCCTACTATGGACCTCCGGGAAGCGGTTACCGACCTGACCCCTCAGACGGTCAAGTGGATCCAGCCCAGCAACTTGGGTTACTCGGGCAGCAAAACTGATAGCGGGAGTCGATTCTCCGTCCCAAAAACCTTTGTATGCAAAATATGAGCCACCCGTCCCATGTAGCAAGATATGCGAAAAAATTAAGTTCAAAGTTCGACCCAAAATTCACCAACTTTGGCCGGCCAGTACCGAAAAAATACGCACGGAGACGGAAAATCATATAGCATTTGAACGACCCCGATATGTGTACTGTTTAACCATATAGTGAGTCAGTAGGTATTAAACCCAGTCACAGTTAATGAGATTACCTTATCGACGGTAACATTGCTACTGAAATGAACCGTCGGGCTGGACATATCGCAATTCAGGCGAATAGGATGGACGGAGGAATTGCCTGTTCCACGCTATCCGACTGCATTCCCTGTTCGGCGCTGAATCTAGTTTCTATAATTTTCTTCGCCGACTGCTTTCCCTATTCGGCGCTGAATCTAGTTTCTATAATTTTCTGCGCTGACAGCATTCCCTATTCGGCGCTGAATCTAGTTTCTATCATTTTCAGCGCCGACTGATTTCCCTATTCAGCGCTAAATCTAGTTTCTATGATTTTCTGCGCCGACTGTCAAGCATATATATTGGCATTTTTCCGCCCTTCCTTCTTTCCCTATTCTAGCCACTGCATGCCCGTCTAGGGCATTTTTCCCACTAGTTTCTTGCATTTTTCCGCTTTAGCGCTTTTCTTAGCAGGATTAATTAATAAATAATATAAAATTAATAAACTGCCGTAAAAAAGATTTGAAAAACCCGACAGTATAGGGCATTTTTGTTTTTAAGCACGTTTAAGGCATTTTTGTCATTTGTACGGAGCATTAAATGTTTATATTGGTTTGTGTGTCTACCAAAGGGTTTATCTGAAACGAGAACCGGGGTGTGGGGTAGGAAAAATGTGAAAAAACGCTATTGTTTGAAAGAACACAATTGTTTCAGCATGAGAAAACGTTTCTAAAGGGTTTATCGGAAAACAGAATTAAGGAGGACCGAACGCCCACCGGGGGGGGGGGGTCGTAGCGCTGCGTGGGGTTTAGGAAATTGAAAGAATTCAATTTTTCCGTACGTAGATGTAAGTCAGAAACTTCTAAAAAGGGTTTATCGGAAAACAAAATTAAGGGGGTCGAACGCCGACCAAGGGCGGGGGGGGGGGCGGTCGTCACACTGCGTGGGATTTAGGAAATTGAAAGAATGCAGTTCTTTCCGTACGTAGACGTAGGTCAGCAACTTCTAAAAAGGGTTTATATATAGGAAAACAGGATGAAGGGGTCGAACGCACAACCAGGGGGGGGGGGTAGTCGCACTGCGTGGGATTTGGAAAATTGAAAGAATGCAGCTTTTTCCGTACGTAGACGTAGGTCAGCAACTTCTAAAAAGGGTATATCGGATAACAGAATTAAGGGGGGGTCGAACGCCCTCCATGGGGAGAATTGCGCCGCGCCCGGATGGGATAATTTGAAAGAACAGAATTGTTTCAGCATGAGAAAACGTTTCCATAGGGGTTTTTGGAAAACAGAATGAAGGGGGGCCGAACGACCACCGGGGGGGGCAGGAAATGGAAAGAATTCAATTTTGTCCGTACGGAGACGTAGGTCAGCAACTTCTAAAAAGGGTTTATCGGATAACAGAATTAAGGGGGGTCGAATGCCCTCCATGGGGGGGGGGGTCGTCGCGCTCCGTGGGATTTAGGGAATTGAAAGAATGCAGTTTTTTTCGTACGTAGACGTAGGTCAGCAACTTCTAAAAAGAGTTTATCGGATAACAGAATTACGGGGGTCGAACGCCCTCCATGAGGGGGGGGGGTATTGCGCAGCGCCCGGATGGGATAATTTGAAAGAACAGAATTGTGTCTGCATGAGAAAACTAACTAACTAACTAACTAGTTTAATTGTCAGCACAATACAGGATACTAGAATAAGTAAGCACATGTTTATTATAAACAGAAACAGTGTGTTGCCAATAAAGACCGAGCTTAGCCGGTAGTTGACCTCAAGGCTCGGCCTCTGAGAAAACTATTCAAATTTACTTCTTTCAATCTTTGCTTGAAAAGTGTTAAGTTTGGACTTTCTACAACATTATCCGGTAAAGAATTCCAAATCGGAACAACTCGAACGTTTCGTTTGGAAAACAGGATGAAGGGGGGGTCGAACGAACACCGGGGGAGGGGAGGGTCGTCGCACTGCGTGGGGTTTAGGAAATTTGAAAAAACGCATTTGTTTCTGCAGCAGAATACGTTTACAGAGTGGTTATCGGAAAACAGGATGGCGGGGGGGCCGAACTCGCACGTGGGGGGGGGGGGTCGTCGCGGCGCGTGGGGTACGGAAAATTTGAAAAAACGCAATTGTTTCTGCATCAGAAAACGTTTGCAGAGGGGTTATCGGAAAACAGGATGACGGGATAATTTGAAAGAACACAATTGTTTCAGCATGAGTAAACGTTTCTATAGGGGTTTTTGGAAAACAGGATGAAGGGGGGGGGGGGGGGGGAAAGAACAACAAGGGGGGTCGTCGCACTGCGTGGGATTTAGGAAATTGAAAGAGTGCAGTTTTTTCCGTATGCAGACGTAGGTCAGCAACTTCTAAAAAGGGTTTATCGGATAACAGAATTAAGAGGAGGAGAGGGGTCGAACGCCATCCATGGGGGGGGAATTGCGCTGCGTCCGGGTGGGATAATTTGAAAGAAAAGAATTGTTTCAGCATGAGAAAACGCTTCCTTAGGGGTGTTTGGAAAACAGGATGAAGGGGGCCTGAACGACCACAGGGAGGGGGGGCGTCGCACTGCGTGGGGTTTAGGAAATTGAAAGAAAGAAAGAAAAACACACCTATGCCACCAACCCCCCCCCCCCAGAATTCGGACCTCAGAAATTTAGAAGAATAGAAAAAAGGAAAAATTTTCCATAAGCCCTTTTTACTTCAAAATAAGGCCTGTTTCTAACGTTTTAGGCGTTTTTACACCATTTAAAGCGACTTTAAGTAAAAATCTTTTTGTAAAATGTAAAATTTTTCAAAAAAATGACCATTTTTCGGCCAAATTGAGCTAACTTTTTGGGTTCAAAAAAGTCGCTGGGGGTGTTTCGGGGAGTGGATAGCCGAAAGTGGGGGAGCGTATATATGTCAGACATTCTGGGAGGGGGGTAACGTTGGTCAAAAATTTTGGAGGGGTTGGGTGGGGTGTCGGCCAAAATTGCCCCAAATCGCCTAAATTTTCGATTTTTTGGCACTTGTGGCCAAAATCGGGGGAGAGGGGAGCGAAATCTGAAAATCTGGGGGGCAGAGTTTTTTTAAAACCAGACATGTTCCAAAATTGTTCTTTTATAAAATATTTTGTTCTTTTTTAAGTAAAATTGTTCTTTTTTCCAAAAATTTCGTAAAAAAATTGGGAAAATGTGTATAATAAAAATTTAAAGTTAAATAATTTAAAAGTTTGAACGACTTATATACTACAACAATTTATTATATATATATTAAGTACGTGTATATGAATTCTGGGTTTACTTTAGGCGAAAAAAGTGGGAGGGGAGAGTGTGGGGGGAGCCCCCCCCCCAACTAGTGGGGAGGGGGGAGGTCGAAAAGTAGGGGGGGTGAAATAAAATGGGCTAAAAATGCCAAAAATACCGTATAAAAAGCCTGGGTTCTACATATATATATATATATATATATATATATATATATATATATATATATATATATATATATATATATATATATATATATATATATATAACTAAGCTTAAAAGTGCTTCAAAATTGAGTTTTAGCACCAGAAACGACGATTTTTGACCAAAAATTTCCGGAGAAGCCGAAAATTTTTGAAAAATTTGACTATAAATCCTAAGAATTTGGCATTTTCTGGGCACCTTAGGGTGAGTGGGGGGAAGCCCAAAAAAGTGGAGGTGGGGCAGAGTGGGGGGGGAACCCGAAAAGTGGGGGGCCACCCCCCCCCCCGCCCCCCCGCCGAGGTTCCGGTGGGTGGGGGGGGGCCATAGGTGAACCAGGCTACAGTTTACCCCCTGTGAGACCCCCCCCCACGGAGAGGCCAGACCCCCCTCCCCCCCTACCCGGCCTCAACTACTCCCCCCCCCCAAGCCGAGCTCAAACCCCCCTCCCCCCCTAAAACTGGGACAAACCAAGTAAAAAATGCAAAATTTTTGAAAAATTTTTTTGCAATTTCTGAAAATTTTTGAAAAAAATTCGAAAAAATGGATGTAAATCAGCTATAAACAGCTAAAGATGGTTATTTATAGCAATTAAAAGGTAATATACGCAATTATAAACCAGAATCTGGGCTAATTTAAGCATATTTTAGCACAAATTTGTCAATTTTCAAGCACTGTTTTCGCATACGAAAACTATTGGCAGAAGCTTTTGAGTACGTTTAATGTACTGTACATTGAAAAAGGAGCATTTTTAGCTAAAAAAACTTGGGTACAGTTTAGGGGGGGTCCCCCCCAAATTTCGGATTTTGGTGGGGTCCCCCGAGCACAGGTGGACAAGGGGGGGGGGGAAAGGGGGGGAAATTTCCCCCCCCTCGGCGAAGTCGCCCACAAGGGGTCGCGAAATTGCTCCCACAAGGGGTAAGAAAATTGGCCACAAGGGGTCAGAAAATTGTCCAAAAATTAGGTTTTACGACTAAAATTTCCAAAAATTTTCCGGCTTCGAAGGGAATTTTTCACTTAAAATTACTATTTTTAGCTAAAAAACGTCGAAAAAACGCGTTTTGGCTAAAAAATCGCTGTTTTTTGTTAAAAAATGGCAAAAATCGCTTAAAAATCGCTTTAAAAAGTACCCCTAAGAAAAATCGCTCTCACAAGGGGTACCCAAATTTGCTTCCACAAGGGTCAGTGAAATTTGACCTCCCGTTCAGGTATGCCCCCGAGCCAAATTTGGGCCTTCTACTCCCCCCCCCCAACCCAAACAGGTGGTACACCTATGGGGGGGCCCCCTCCGCCCTCCCCCGGAATTTTGGGGGGCCCCTTTTTAGACCCCCCCAAACCTCCCCCAAAAAAACTTTTTCAATTTTTATGTCAAAAATCGCATTTTCAGCCATAGCTAATGCCGAAAAACGTGAAATCATAAAGTAATTTTGACATTAGACAGGGTTTTTAAACTCGAAAACTTGATTGCCAACATGTTTCTGAGTCCAGAATAATGGTATATACACCTATTCCCCTCATAGTTTCCCTAGGGGGGGGGGGGGGTTGGGGGGGTATCCCCCCCAACCCCCCCCCCCCCCAGATGTTTTGACTATCCCTCCCCCCACTTTTGGTTCCCCCCCCGAACCCCCCCCGGCACTTTTTGGGGCCAAAAAGTTGGCTAAATTTTGCTAAAAAATGGTCACTTTTTGAAAATTTTTTCTCAAATTTCGGCTTAAAATCGGTTTAAAACGGTGTAAAAACGCCTAAAACGATAAAAACAAGCCTTGTTTTGACCAAAAAAGCGTTAAAATACAGAAAATTTTGCGTTTTTAGGCCATTTTTTGAATTTTCTGAGGTCCGAATTTTGGGGGGGGGCCCGGGGGCCCCCCCCTTTGCGATTTGGGCCCCCACCTTTGTCATTCCGGGCCATAGGTGTACCTGGGGGGGGGGGGGGGGGGGGAACCCCTCCCCCCCAAATGGAAAAGTGCCGACCCCACCCTCGAAATTTTGGAGGCAGACCCCACCCCCAAATGGCCAAATCCCAGACCCCACCCACCCAAATTTACCAGACCCCACCCTCAAAATTTTGAAAATTTTGCCTCCAAAGTAGTAAAAATTCGAAATTTTTTGGACAAATACGAAATTTTTGCAAAAAATCCAAGTTTTTTCGAACAAATGAGCAAAAATGAAGAAATATTGTTGATTTTTAGTTGGAAATAACGCTTTTTAGCTAATTTGCGAATTTTTTCTAAATTTTTTGACCAAAAAATTTTTTACCCCCCCCCCAAATTCGATTTCTCCGGACCCCACCCCACTTCAAAACGGCCGACCCCACCCACCCTAATTTCGGCTACCCCCTCCCCCAACGTTTTCTCAAGGTACACCTATGTTCCGGGCCCCCCCTAGAAAATTTTTTCAGCTGTTTATAATGCATATTTCGAGTGAAAATTAAGGATAATTTTACTTAATTTCACAAATTTTTAAAAAATTTCGCCTGCGGCGCACTTATACGTATATATATATATACTTCTGTGCTGCTTTATTACGTACTTAATTCTGTGACAGAACTTCTGTCTCTTAAAGTGTCGTCTATTTTGTTTCCTTTCCTGTTTTGTAAGTATATATAATTAATTGTACTCAACGCTTTCAGTTTATTTTATGACTATATACCGGCTTATGTTTATATATATATATATATATATATAGAAATTTTATTTTGCTTTCATAACGTATATATATATATATATAAATGGGCAATGCAAGATTGATAATTGGCAGCTTCTGAAAGTGTTCTAGAATAAATCGTGGAAGTGAAAAATTCTGAAAAGCATCCAATTCCCGTTTTGGTTTTCCACTGATCGATTATACAACTCAATAACCCATCTCATCTTAACTAATCTTTTTAAACATTTGAATTGCTGAATTTTCCACGATTTCAAAAAATTCTTCAACTTCTGGGGGGCTCCGCCCCCCAGACCCCCCGTTTCGCACATTATCTTTGTTGCCCTTGTAGCTTGTCCTCTTTATTGCCACCATTCCTTGTATATACTTATACTATTTTACTGCAAGTTTTTCACTTCGTAAGTTACTAAATATACATGTACATCTCCATTTTATTTATTTAATCTTTTGAAAAGTTTGCATGACGAATTTTTCCAATTTCAAAAAATTCTTCAACTTCTGAGGGGCTCTGCCCCCCAGACCCCCCGTGTGCTTCTTGTGTATATATAAATTTGCTTTGCTTCACTCACGGGATATATTTGTTTTCCAATTGGCAAGTGAACTAACCTTTCCATACACAATATTTTTTTGTAAAAATATTTTGTTCCCGGAAAAAGCAAATTTTTACCACCCCCCCCCCCCCGGAAAAATTGGTTACCCCCCAAAAAACATTTTTCAGCGGGCCCCCCCATTTTCAAAATCCTGGATCCGCCACTGTTCGGGGGGGGGGGGTACTCCCCATCACTTTTCGGGGATCGACCACCAAATTTTCGAATTTTGCCCCCCCCCAACCAAAATTTCCAGGGAAACTATGATTCCCCTGCCCTGTCCCCACCCCGGTCCCCTCCCAAGTCCCAGTGACCCGCTTCAACTGAAAATGAGAATGACAGTGCAAGCAACGCAAAATTGAAGATTTAAAACCCGAACTATCATAGCAGTTTTCAATGAAATTCAAATATTTCTTTAGTTAGATAAAGGCTTGCTTTGCTTTATATAAACCAAATTCAAGAATATTAAAAATCGTGACATGTCACGATTTGTTCCTCTACTTCACTAGTTCTTAAGTTTTTAGGGTAGAACCTGTCTATAATAGATGAGCTGCTGTAATCCTAACCTTAACCTGAACTCGGTTAAGCTATTTAAGATTTAACTGTTTTAACCCACGTAGGTGTAAAGTTTTGGCCCCAGAGACTGGATATGGGCCACCAAACTGCTTTACGGGGTGCTGTGCCCGAAGACTGGATACGCGACCTAGACTGGAGATAGTTCCAGGTCGGCCTGATGACAAGCCTCGCCAACAAGTATGAACCCGAAATTACCTGAAACGTAAAGCTCACTCCCACTACGTTACCCCGAATCCCAGACCATATATACCCTACTTAGCGAACTAAACAAATCTAAACCTAGCTAAACAATACTAGGCCATTACCACGATAATCCAACAAGTACCCCCAGAATACAAAAACCCAAACTATGACTAGAAAATACGGCGAAAATGAGTTGGGACCCCCGACAAAAATTGAAATTTTTATTTTCACATAAAATATGAAATTAGCACAACATGGGCCATGTTGCATACACCTTTTAGCAGTCTAACAGTCCAGCAGTCTAACAGTTCAACAGCGTTTTCCGTTGCAAAACCTAACAATGTTAGTTAAGGGACTGTTTCTAACAGTGTTATAACAGTCGTTTTATCCGTGTTTTAACAGTGTTTATTGCATAAAACCCAACACTGTTGATGTTAGGCTGTTAAAAACGGTCTAACAGTCTAACAAACTTTTGAGACTGTTAAAACTGATGTTAAGCTGCTAATTTCGACTAAGACGGGGAATTATGGAGAAAGATTGAAGAAATTTCTGGTTTACGAAACACAACAGAACAACTATAAACAATGTATGTTTTCAAAATTGTCGGAATACCAATATTAAGTTTTATGTTTACCTATGACAAGGGTTCGCCTTTTTTCATTTGGTATTGGTATACTATTAATAGCAATATTACTAAGACTAGTAATAACTAGGTTCTAAAACATAACCTAAGCAATAAAGTTATTACCAAGCAAACAATTTCTTTTAATTATTAAATTAATTTGATTAAGATTCATTAGAACCTCCAAAGCAGGAGGAAACATGAAACAAGTGATTTCATTACATGTAAGAACTATTAAATAGACTGATGGAATTCTTATTGTTTAAAATGTGTAGACTGTTAAATAAACTGTTAGAGTTCATATTTGGTAGTTAAATTTTCATAGTTAAATTGACTGATAAAACACTGTTAAAATTTGTAATGGTCAGTTAGACGAAAAGTCAGGTTTTGAAGAATTAATCCAAAAAGAAGAATTTGATCAACTATCATCCGAAAATGTTAAAGAAGGCCTCAGAAAAAGGCCCAAGTCGAAGATTTTACGACTGTATCTTGTATAAATGAACGTCCATGCTGTACTTGTGCCTGTATGTAATTAAGAACAGGGTTGCCAATCTTTAAAATATACTAAATTAATCACAAAATAAAAGGGAAGATTAAACCCACACTATAGGGTCAGGAATGTCACTAACATTGGAAAAACAATATGACAAATCGATACGCATATTGGTTAACTAAGTATTTAGTAGTAGAAGCCCTTTGGCGTTGTTCCCTAAGCTGGTGCCTTTTCATTAGAATCCTATTATCTGTTTTATAAGCAGTTAATTCCCTACTGTCAATCACCCAAAAATAAAGAGAAAAATCTTAATGTGGTCGAAGAAAATGTTTAACTTCCGTTTAGCATCAAGCAACGATTTCAGTTTATTAACAAGTGTAATCATGTGAAGATGGTTCATTAATATAAAGCAGCTATTATGCGGAATTAGTATTAATTAGCGGTAATATTTAGCTAAGTATGCATAGGTAGTTGTATTCAGTATCAACTAGCTTTTATTATTCATTTTTGAAGTTAGTTAGGTTAGATTAGTAACAATATGGTTTAATTAGTGTTTATTAGGACTAAATAGTGCAAATTAGGGTAAATTAGTGTTAATTAGGTAATAATTACATAATGGTCGAAATTTTACATGGAGACATGACTTAGACTTAATCGAAAGGCAATTCTTCGCTGATTCCAAATATGAAAATTTTATTTTCTAACTCCCAAAATTGAGAAAGTTATGTTCGAAAATGTTTTAGTAAAAATGTTTTCTATTTCGTAATTTTGGTCTCTTTAAAAGGTTTGCTTTAACTTAATACAACCTTTGTGTTAAGTCCAGCCCCATTGTCTGGGAAGCTGTCTGACTTCCAGACACCGTAGTAGTAAGTCTTTACTACTACGGCCATTCATCCCTCCCTTCACGTGAGGCTGTCCTCACCTGGACTTTTAGGCCTTAGTCCAGCAGAAGAATTGCCTTTCCAAAGGAGAGTAGTATACACTTTTTCCCAATTCTAATGGTTTGGAGGGGCCTAATTGCCCCTAAAATAAATTTAAAAAACGAAAAGAAATTAAACTTAAGTAGTTAGGTACGTTAGTATAACTTTTATTTAGTTAGAAAATACATAGGAATTTTTATGTGCATATTTTTCCAAATTTTTGTTTCCCGTACAAGCCAGAAAAGTAAAAATTAAGCCAACGCACGAATACCCACAACTTGAGAGGCTTTATGGACCTTCTATGTCCGGCATAGAACTGATTATTAGGACAAAAATTTAGGAATTTTCTATTGTGGCCCTTGGCCAAGGTTTTTATATTCTTGTATTTCGACCTTCGGATCTAATTTTATATAACTTTTTGACTGCAGGGCTGTCTTTACATGCATTCTTTGGGCCCTTGAGCCCCGTTCCTCCTACATTTGTAGCCTTTTGGCCAGATTTTGTTTTATCTAGCATGATGGGCCAACTGGCCATGTTTTTGTTGTCTAGCATGTAGGGCTGCTGAGCCAAGTTAATTTTCCTTAACCTTTAATTTCATTATTTTTTATGATTTTAAAATTAAGGGCAGCTCATGTAAACCCCTCCTGTTCAACGGAGGTCTTGAGATATGACAATTCTTCTTTCTTTTCTTTGTTTCTTTTCACCAAGCCACAGCCTCAGTAGGCCTAAAATTACGTTTTGTTTTGTATCAAAATATTCTCTTTTCGCTGTCACTTTTCGGGGTTGTTTTTGTAGTTTTTATGGGACTTTAATTGGGGCCCAAATCCTGAGTTTGAGATAGAGGGTACCTTTGCTACGACCCTGAAATTATTAAGCTAGTTAACACAATTATTCTCCCCACAGCTAGCAACTAGGAGTTGCCACTTGCCGGTGTCGTATACTATTTTGTCACCTATGCTAAAATGTCACCAAAGCTAACTTTTCTCAGAAAAGGTTCGTTTCTTTTCCAATCTCGTTATTTTTAATGGCATTGGATAGCTCTTGCTGAGACGATTATTTTCATATAAAATAATGTGGTAATTAAGCTAATTATAGCTGCTAATTATCACTTAAGGTGGTGATTCCTTTTGGGTACATATTGTTATTTGGCGGCGTAAATCAACATGAAATTTGATGAAACTTTCCGAAATAAGTTCTTTTAGCGTTCTAACACCCTCCGCGCAATCCCGATTCAAAAATTCGAGATTTCCGGTCAGAGTGGTTTTTCCAAATTTCTGAACGTTTGGCAGCTGCTATACAGTTATGACCATATTCATTCGAAAGATCTCATTGAGCTGCACCTTTTTGCTTTTTAAAGCAAGTTTCTAGCTTTTCTCTACCGTGAGATATAGCCGATTTTCTTGTTTTTGCGTCGAAAACTTGTCATCTTTGCAGAAATCAAATAAGCCAATATTCCTTGAACTACGCAAGCCGTAAAATCAAACTAAGGGCGTCGATCTGAAGGTCTCATAGGGACAAACAATCCGGCGCATGATCGTCTTCCAACTGCTATCCTGTAGGCTGCCATCATAAAAATGTAGTTTTTGCAAAACCACGACCAATTTTTTTCCAAGGATTGAGGAGCATTCACCGTGCAAGGCGGAGGGCTGCTACTGAACAAATGTGTTCTGCACAAATATACCCAGGGACGATTTTTTAGTTGAACCGATTGCTGCTTTCTAGCTAAAGTAATCGCTTGACAAATTTGGAAAAAGTAGGCAAAATACAGGTTACGCACACATTTCAGCGTATTTCTCTACAACGAAGAGCTATTTCACAATAAATAAAAAATCGTCCCCAGCTATTTGATGGAGGTATCGAATGATATAACCGATGTCTCGCGAAAAAATTTAGTCGAGTCTGCAAAAATTCTGGAAAATTATACTTCTTCTAAAATGTGTTAGAAATATTTTAGAAAAGCAACATTAGTTTCGTGGCATGCGTTAAAAAGAGAAAATGTCAAGCTACATTTTCATATAAAAATGACTTCTTAACTCGAAGTAATGAATGAGTAATAATGGTGCAAACTTTATGTGACCAAAGGGAATCACCACCTTAAAATTAACATAGGAAATTTTCAAATTTTAAGGGAAACCTATCATGTTGTATATCATTCGTAATCTCTTGACGAGGCGGATTCAATGGTCAAGAAAGTAAGCCGATATATTGAATTGGTAATATGTAATTGCTCCATATGTTACCAAAAATAGTTTTTGCGGCTGAAGTTTCGTTCAGCTTAACTAATCGGCTTACTTCCTTTACCATTGAATCCGTCTCGTCAAGAGCTTTCGAATGATATACAACATGATAGGTTTCCCTTAAAATTTGAAAATTTCCTATGTCAGTTTTAAGTGATAATTAGCAGCTATAATTAGCTTAATTACCAATTATTTTATATGAAAATAATCGTCTCTGCAAGAGCTATCCAATGCCATTAAAAATAACGAGATTGGAAAAGAAACGAACCTTTTCTGTGAAAAGTTAGCTTTGGTGACATTTTAGCATAGGCGACAAAATAGTATACGACACCGGCCATGATTTCCGAAAAGGCATCGCTTTGTTTAAAATCAACAGTTTTATATCTTGTTTTGCTTCAGCGTTACATCGGCATTGAAATTACTAGGCTCCAAAATTGTATAGGTTACTTTAAACTAATTTCTAAAACCATGAGTTGATATTACCTTTAATCATTTAATTATCATGCAGTTATCTCAAGAGGAATGGCCGGCTTCCTCTATTTTCGTAATCTTTAATTAATCATGTGTTTAGTTTGCTATTTAATCTTTGTTGTTAGTAATAATTGCCGAGCAATTATTACTCACTGGCTTTCTTTCACATTTTATACAAAGTTTTACTAAATTTCCGAGGTTCAATTTTTCACAAAATTTCTTTTATAAAGCAATTCCAGAGAATTGCAAAGGCCAAATTCGAGCACAGCAAAGTTTAAAATTCAAAACCAAGGATGCACATAAATTAGGATTTAGTTAATTAGTATATATGTCTTTAGGAGCTAGATGTTTATTAGAAATATGTGTAGTCAGTGTATGAATGGGTCTCCAAATGTACCTAAGACGGTTATTCGGGTAAACTCCTCATGGAGCGTGACGTTACGAAATTAACCAATTTTCAGAAATGCCTGATTTGTGTGAATGTTGAATGTTTTGCCTTGTATGTTTGAAGAATAAAGGCTCTGACTGTTTGATCGGCAACTCGCGGAAACTCCCCTTGTACGATATGGGTTGTGAGGATTGCTATACCAGTATAAATGATGTCGAGAAAATAGCCCAATTAATTATTTCTGGCTCCAAAATTACATTTCACACTCTTATATTAATAATTATTGTCTAACAATAATTACTAGTCGAACAACGTTAGCAATCACTAGTGCTTTAATTGGGTTAATCGAATATCTGTTAGTGATGCAGACTGTAACGATTGTGATAATCCAGAACACTACCAGTTCAGTACAGCAGAAGACTAGTTGTAATTGTTGGTCATAGATATTGAATTGCAGTTTATGTCAAAACTTGCTGGTTACGTTAAAGTTTATGTTGTTAACCAAAATTAGAACCCTATCTGGTCTGAAACGCTATCAGTATGGATCATCCAGTTTGGCAGTATACCAATTGCCATCGGGCGCATGGGATTAACACCGGTAGAACTGTCACGAAGCTCCCATATTAGGCAGGAAATTGTATAAATGTGAATAAGTGTTTAACTGTCCGTCAACTGGTTGATGACCTAAAATAGATATGGATAATAGCAGCATAAATGAATATCCAGTGTTATTTCGCTGTAATATGCAAATTAGGTAGTTAGCTGAGTTCAGGGTCACGGGGACCCCCAGAATAGGCTATTACTACCAGATGGTCCTCGATTCGTCCGCGTAGGTGGTCCTGTAGTGAAGGAGCGGACGAATCGCAAATAAGGGCTTCGTGCTGCTTTATTCGGCAAGTTCAGAACATCATTTTTACGTCAAATCTTTGCGGGTGTCAGCTAGTTAGAATTGTGCCATTCGTGCCCTCACTCGTTTATATTGGCCAGACCGTCAAATTCGTCCTAGTCAGTATTTTTCTGTAGTACGTTGTTAAAATTCGTCAAACTTTTTATGCCAGGCTTTTATCACGAAAGGTAAAAGCTCTGCGCTAACTGTTTCTTAAAAGTCCAACATTGCAGCAAAACAACACTAAACAACAACCCTTGCCCTCATCTGTTCTCGCTAATGAGGCAACCAATTTCAGTCTGGTTTGCAATTTTGTGAAGAGCACTATCGCCACTGTGCAAACTTTTTATGTCAGCTTATAATCTAAAAAGATAAATGTGGCACGATCAATGGTTTCTGTCAAACATAGTTGCAATCGTCGAATCATATTCCCAACATCGAGAAACCAATCATGGAATCGAATGGCACATGCATTATAAATAGTGTTACGTAGAAATCAAATTAATAACTAAAAAATACATAAATAATAGTCAGTTAGTATGTTAATGTCAATTATTACGTAAGAAGTAGAAATCTTGCTGAACCATCTTCTAATGAACTCCAAGAAATGGCACTATCAAATTGAAATTTCCAGCTAGTGCAGAAACTCTGCGCACTAGCTGAAAATTAGAGCGCACTACTTTGCGCTTAAGTAGCTGCTTATTGCGCTTTAACCTTTGTCTTTGTGCGCTTTAGCTTGGTCGTTAGTGCGCTCTAATATAAGCGCGTTATGTCATCGTCCAACAGGAAACTTATATGCTAGTATATGAGTTTCTGTTGCCTTCAATAAACGAGTGCCTGCTTCTGTTAGTAACAGCTGCATTTATATATATGCTGGATACCTGAGTATAAAGGTAGGCATATGTGTATAACAATGAAGTGATGATGGCAGTTGTCTGGCAGAAAATTTTGTATTTGTTTTTAATAATCAACGGGGTTTGGTAGACTTGACAGATTTGATATATATAATTGCAAGACAATTCACTGTTCCACTCACTTCCATTTTGTAAGATTGTGTGTATCAGTTAAAAGCATTTGCACAGCATTTGTAAGAAATTTCAGAATTTAAGTAATATGATCTTTGATATTTTAAGAAAGTATGGTCTTTGAACTGAAGATGATGATGATAAGGACATGAGAATCAATCTTGTTTTTAAGGCGGTGCATCCAGTGCAGTACTGAATTTGTCTGATTTAAAAATATAATTTACAAACTGTAAGATGTTAATAGTATTAGTTGTTTAAACGGGTACTTTAAATTCCCTTCCCTCTTTCCAATTCAGTTTTTGCATTTACTAACACAATGGAACTACCGTAAGAACCTTGTATTTGAATAAAGTAGGCGGAGCATTGCAGAATAAATAACACTTGGCCCAAACCAGGCATCAGCAACAGTGACTGATATCAAGACTTAACTAATTACTTCTTTCATACGTATTTGGAACAAATAGTTAAACATATCCCTTGGGCACTTGTCAGTTTAATAGTCATATTGCCTCCAAAAATACATGAAACTTAATTCGCCTTTTAATGCCAAGCACCCATAATTCACTGACGCTTAAACTGCCAAATTACTTTTCTTTAGAGGAGACTACTTCTTTAGAGATCAGTTATGGACTGCCTGCATTTTGCATGCATGTATCCAACAATGCGACGATGCCTTCACGAAGCAAGCCTGAATTCCATTTTACGATACTAAAAACATGCCGTTTAAGTATACCGTAATAGCTTATTCATTGCATACGTTTGCAGCCTCCAGCTCCTCTTGTCCTATGTCGAGACTCCGAATTAAAGCATCATCATCGCTGTCGCTAAAAGTCTTCCCAGCTCGACCAGGTTTAGGTGTTTTGCCTTTGTAATCTTGATTCTGAAATGACAAAATACCTGTAGCAGTAAATAGTAACAGTCTCTAAAAAACAAAATAGATGTAGCAGTCACCACCATTTACGATGCTTATATATATGTCGCAGTAAAGTAGTACATTTAGTGATGTACTACATCCCTAGAAAATTTCAGTGATGTACTACATCACTAGTCAAGTTGTACATCGGACTTCAAAGGTCTCAAATGTACAACTTTACTGACAAATTTCAGTAATGTAGTACATCACTGAGTGATTATCAGTGATGTAGTACATCACTAAAACGTTTTCAGTAAATCAGTACATTTATGTTTGCTTCCAGTCTTTATGCTATAGAGGGAGAAAATTTACAGACTGAAGACCTAAGGCTATTGACAAGATCTAATTAGAGAAATTTAAACAACAGAAGGAACAGATTACTGTAGGATAATTTTGAAAACTAAGTTTGGTTTAAACAATACACTATTTCTATTTGATAAATGCTGTAAATCTTTAATGTTTTCCACTTACTAGGACCTAACGTTTTAAACAAAGTATTTTTGCGGTGATCTGAAACATATTGTAGATTTATTGCAGGTTTCCAGCCCTATTCCAATTTTAAATTTAAAATGAAAAACTATGAACCTTACCATCTGCCAGTCTAGCTAAAACTTATCATAATCTTTATGTTAGCTTATGTTTATGTTAGCAGTTAACTGTTAAATTGAGTTTAAGGTTAAATAAGTTTAAGTTTTAGTTTAAAAAGTTTGACAAAGTCAAATATGTGCATTGCTTAAGCCAAACTCAGCTTTCAAGTTTTTAATTCTAACAACTGCTATTTTAATATCAAAATTGCCATAAAAATAAAAAACCGCAATAAATCGGCAGGCTTAGTTTTCAAAATTATCCTAAAATCTGTTCTGTAACCTGTTCCTTCTATTGTTTAAATTTATGGAATTAGATCTTGTCAATAGCCTTAGGTCTTCAGACTGTAAATTTTCTCCCTCTATAGCATAAAGACAGGAAGCAAACATAAATGTACTGATTTACTGTAAACGTTTTAGTGATGTACTACATCACTGACAATCACTCAGTGATGTACTACATTACTGAAAATTGTCAGTAAAGTTGTACATTTGAGACCTTTGAAGTCCGATGTACAACTTGACTAGTGATGTAGTACATCACTGAAATTTTCTAGGGATGTAGTACATCACTAAATGTACTACTTTACTGCGACATATACACATGCGTTTTCATACGTAGTCAGCGTCAGCGGGACAGAACACTAGGGGAACACTGATTGAGCGTTCAGGAGGGTGACTGATTTTAGATTCTAAGCACTGTCGACTGATTACTTCAATCCATCTATCCATCTACCCAGTTCCAAAGAGTCTTCCAAAATGTCACTTCGATTTCTGGTCGTTTTTAAAGTAAAGTTCGGTTCAACAATGCGTAGTTGGCTGAGTAGGTAGTACGCTGAACACTGATCGCCAAACACGCCCATCACCTACCCGAATTTCTAGGGTCTAAGGCGACGCGGTGGCAATTTGTTTCGTTTCTGTTTTCATAAAATAAATAACAAATCGCCAGCTATTAAGTCATGTCTGCTACTTAGGTACAACAGTAACCCAAGCAAACATCGGCCAAGCAGAACTGACGACTACAACACAAAAGTAGCAAACAAAACTCACTGTGCACTTTACCTGTTTTCCCACTTCACCAGACCAACCCTCCTTATCCTGGCAGTCCTTTGGCGGATGCACAGCAGAGCCACCACATTTAGAACCTTCCTCAGGGTGTTCCGGCACTTTTTGGCGTAAAATGCTCCCCTATTCGACACATGCGCACATAAAATTTCTAAAATGCTTATGTTTAAACCTGTCCTCCGCTCTTTTAGCTATCGCAGGTCTTTCAAATAAGTTTAGCAGAAAAAACACTAACAGCGATAAAAAATTAGTAAGGAACCTTTCCCCCTTCCTTCTGCATCGCTGCTCTCAGTCTATCCAGTGTCGGAAGTAACTCACAAACCCAGGCCTACAAAAAAAGTAATGCAGAAGTCCTTAATAAAGAAAACGTGGGAGTAAAGCAAGCAAGTAAACAGGTTAGAAAGTTCTCTAAATAAGTCGACATTAAAACTGAAACCGTTCAAGTTTAATCTAAAAATATGCTTCTGACATCCTCCAAGTGTAATCAGGTTCTCAAATTTAAACACCAACAGTAGCATCTATGTAGCAAGCGTGTAAGTGTTTACCTTAAGAAGGTCACTTCGGCTGACTCCACTGTTGGAGCACATCTTACTCCAGCACTCAGCCAACGAACCAAAAGTATGCAGATAGAACGACGTCCTATCGGCCAAGGCTTTAGTGTCTGCCGACACACTAGACCAGTCCCACTTGCTCAGAGAGATAACTAGTGACTTGAATTGTTCTACATCTGTAGTCTCAAACACCACTTTTCTCTTCAATTTATCCTGAAGTCGTCCCACGAGAGAAGACAATTTAGCTAAGTCTTCAACGACCATCGTACCAAGATTTAAAAATGTAACAATCTTCTCTACAAAAGTAAATTCATAAACTAACTGAACTGTATTAGAGTACTGAAGTGTACTAGCAGCAGGCACAGTTAAACTTTCAAGTATACACAAGAAGCATGCTGGAAATCTGTATCCTTTAAAACCTAGCCGTTCTTACATCCTTCAGCTCTACTAAAATTACAAGGTCAACCAGTAACCTCCACAGTCATCATGTGAAGAAATCCTTTGCAGCAGACTGCTACTGTTTCAGCCCGACCGGTACACCACAGTGACGTGTCCCTTTAACCTCAAGAACTTAGTAATCTAATCTCTAAACCTGCTAAGATTAATAAATTACCACCAGCATTAAATAAATGTCAAAGAATGAATACTATGTCACTTTATTGTAATTTTTCTCCTAGATTCTCTGTCATTTGACAATCGACTTAAACAAAATTAACTTAACTAAAAAAGAGCAGAGCTAAACTTCTATGTGCTCAACTTGTCACTGCTAAGCTTTAAAAGTTCAATGCAGCTTATTGCCACTCCTATCTTTCTTAATCAAAACAAACAGAGTTGAGAATATTTGAGACATCTTACAATTAAAATTACTACGTTACAGTACGCGCGAAAACCGCTCCCGCCCGGCCAAGCTCAAACAGTAGAGACTCCCAAATTAATCAGAGTCATACACTGCACAAGCTGAAAGACACAGGTAATAAAAATTGACACAAAGTGAAACAGTTTTAATAAAGAAAGCAGCCATGGAGTTAACAATATGAGCAGTAATTAAGACACAACAGAAACAGTATACATAACACAAAAATCACGAGATTCAGAATCAGCTCTAAACATTGAGACCATAAGTAAAGCGCCGTATTTGTAGTGTAAAGCAAATGCATGCTTGTTAAAGCCTAACTAATTTCCATTTCAAACTAGGAAATTAACGCAGTTTTTCATTTCAAACAAAATCTGCTAACCTTTCAAATCTTAATCTATTCGTACACAATTTGTTAACTTTAAAGGAATGTAAACACCTTCCAGTGAACGGAATTGTAACGCAACACGGAATGTTAAACACATGATAAAAACAAAACACAAAAAAACTATTGAAACAAATCAAAACTAAATCTACAAATACAAGTTAACAGTCCTCGCAGCATAAGTAACGTAAAACAGACAACAGAGAAAATTTGGCAGTGAAACACATATCTGTATTGTATTGTATCAGTACAACTTAAAAACCTATTATGATTTAGGCCACGCGTCCACGCAGATTTTTGTCCTCAGAACGACTGCGGCCAAGGCGACTACGGACCGCATCTCTGCGGCCTCTCTCAGCACCAATTCTACCAGCTCCCTCATTCCCACACGGAAAATCTTCCAAACGTCCGCCGTAGGGCTCCTCGAACAGTCTGTAGGGAAGATATCGATGCTCTGGGAAAAACCGTCCCCATTCACGAAACAGCACCCGCGTACCGACGTAATTTAGGTGGATTCGATCAGTTGAGAATAAATGTCCAGGTAGCCCACCGTCAGATAGATCTCGAGAAACAAAAGGACTGTCCTCGATCGATGACCAATCAAGGCAAACAGCATTGGGCCATTTGCTAACCTGTTTCCTCACCCAAGCACAATGCTGCCGCACATAACGTAAGGAACCACTCATAAATGGAAGGTTAAATACCACCCGAGTTCCGCCCGTCCCTCTCAGAAAACCACTCAGCTTCCTCTCCAACTTCCACCAGGACTCGCTCCAGCCCAACTCGTCCAACCGATTGCAGTGATTGGTCCCACAAACGACAATTATGAAATGGAACCTCCTCAGATTAATCTTCCGTCGTCTGATCTCCTCCGCAAGAGTTTCATACGTGGCCCCTCTCACCACTACAGCCTCCCCGTTGTACAGAGACTGGATATGTCTACCAAGACTGTCAGTTAGCAAAAAGACAGTCATATCCTTCTCTCCCTTGGTTGGCACAGCCACTGATCTCAAGACGCGTTCGTTTTCAACTGACGAAATGTCACCTCGAGCCCACATGCTGTAAACATCTGCCAAAACATCCTCGTACAACGTCCCACCAGCAACATTGAAGAAGTACCGTCCCTCTTCCACTGTTTTCGGACACTGGCTCGGATCAGTCGGGCCAACATTGCAGAAACACAGACTATGTCCCCATGTTCTCTCTTCAGCAGAAAAATCACTGTGTCTATCACTCAATAGGGACCTCATCACAGTTTTGTAGTAGATGGCCATGTTGAAAACCCAATAGGGATCCACCAGAAACCGTTTCCGAACAAGCCACATCGGGATCATAGAAACGTCCTCGCGCAGACCTCTTTGTCCCACAAGCTCTTGGGCCAAATCACTACGCCAATGCCGTTTCAAAACAGCAAACCAAACAGCCGTCTCAATCGTGTTGAAACTCTCACCCCAGAACCGGAAACTGTGCTAGTGGTAGCTGCGGCTCAGCGGAGATTCTGGCTTAATGTAAATGCACAGCATATCACAAGATGTAATCTAAAAACAACACAACCCTGCTGAGAGGAATTCTCCTGATTTTATCACATCAGCTTACTTTTTGACCATGGTACAGAGCAGTTGTAGTCTGGCAAACCTTTAGTCTAGACGGAAAATTTTAAACATAGATTACTTTCAAACGATTTCTTATATTAGTCGTCTGGGTTGACACAACCAAAAAAAGCCAGAACACGAGAGTGCAAAAGTTCAAGCGGAACGAAAAATTTATAGCTTGACGTAATTAATATTCATTTTTAGCTCAGAATTTATCGTTCACGTAATCCTAATTTTTCTGACCACTTCCATGCTCTATACCTCCGCCAAATAGCATGCCAATTGCAAATAATGGGACAAATATCCTTTGCCAAACCCCCCCCCACAAACGCATCCGTATTATTATGTCACATCAACTGTAAACTAACTAAGTAAGGTAAATACTCTATCATTTATCTAATTTGTCTCACCAATCAAATCACTACCTATTGGGCGAAATTCCCGACGTAGTAACGTAATATATGGATGTCGATAGTAGGCTTTCATAAACAAACTTTCAGAAAAGTGTGCATAATAACAACTATTCTGTCTCCACCATTAGATAAACAGATCAAGACTAAATTTTGTGTACAAGTCTGAAAATGCGAAACAGCGAGCTACCTAGACTAAAACACGTTAACTATGCGCAAACTAGATGTTCTAGCTTTTAAAATCCATTTCCACAATTCCATTACCCTGGTTCAGCGCCGACACATGAGTTTAATTCCTCTACACTTCACGGCTTTCAAAACTGAGCATCCAAAACCGATGTCTAAATTAATTTATCTATTGCCAAAGTATTTTGTTGCTTCAAAGTTGTCAGTTTATGTTCAATCTCATGCTGAGCAAATCTTCAGCAAAAATCTATTTAATCCGGCGTTTTCTCATCACCTTATGGAGACTGAAAGCGAGAACGAGCCCATCGGGGGGGATGGAATCCAATAATGACGGCGGGGATCAGATCCCCAACTTTCCCCCTGCTATACAAAAGCACAGCTTAATTGTTGGCAGTACAAATGATCAACAGCACCACAGCAGTAAACCTAACCCAACGCAAAGGTAGCGAAACTTCGAACACAAAAAAACAGTTTAATGAAAAAAACTTAAATTAAACGAACAAACACACTCTCCACATAAGTAGTAAATGGTACAAAGTAAAATCAGAAAAACCAAACTATACTAATAAAGAAGATATGAATTGAAACTGGCTTTTTCCCTACATAGGGGGGCGTCCCAAACCAGAATTTCGTACCCTCTCCCCCAAACTTGATCATAACCAAACTGAATCGCCCATCCCCAAGAATCAGACATTCTCTCCCCTGATCTGTAAGCTGTTTGCTGTTAGGATGTTTACTTTGAATTTTTTGTTGACTGCCCGTTTCTTTAACCAATTAGTGAAACAGTTGCTTCCTTTCCGTCTTTACCTCACCCGCCCCCCCTCCACATCTCCCTTCCTGAGTAAAAGCCAGTCTATGAGAACCAATACCCGTTCCTGAATACGCCTTATGTATTGTTAAGATAAAATTTTGTAGAGGTTTGGAATGTGTACAATTAAAAAATCGGAAGACATTAAATGCAAAACATTAATATACAACTAAAGATTATAGGAAGCACATGTAATAAAAAATAATAAACAAACAAAATAGTATTACATAAGTTCTGTAATTGCACAGCACCGGCATAGCAAACAGAAGGCGCAAGCTCTGAGGACGACACCTACAGTTTAAACTTGAAATTCAGAAATGACTCTATCCTACGAAATCTACGCTACCGGTAAAGAAAAAACTAAAATTAGGCTACCAAAAGATACAGACGGTATTCAGATACAAACACCAAGCAAAACAAACGCACAAATACAAAACAACTATATACAGCGTAGAGATCAATTAAAAGAGATTAGAACCAGTCCGTGCCACAGTGTCCAGATAGCCTGATGTGTGCAGATAATCCTATCCGGAAATCCACCGCCTGTCCACATCCAGGGATCTATCGTTTAACGAATAGCCTGCAAACAACTATGTATAGTGACCGCATTTGTAATAGCAGGTTTCTTATAACTCACATGTTGGGACTAGCCCCCATCCATGGAAGTTTGGAAATTAGAAAAGAAAAGTCTACCAAATTTTTCATTAGAAAAGAAAAGAAAGAGTCTCTTAATCAATGTAAACGCATGTGAACACCAAGATTACGCAACACGTTTGAAAGGCGACCACTTCCGTAAACATTGTGAGCATCTCTCAACCGAATTCATTTAGCAAGACCTAAACTACTTAGCATTTTTATGATCAACTATAAACATATACCTAATTCTGAGGGCCCAAATCCGTGCATTGAAATAGGCACAAACCACAGGATCAATTTTTTCCAACACGACGGAGCACAGAAACCAATCACGCAAACAATAAATGTCAAACGTAAATGAAGTAAGTGCCGGCCAGCAGACAATCATAATTAATCATAATGAAATAATGGAAAACGTCTGCGTGGAATCGCTAAGATCGTAGCCTTAGTCCAGCTATACTCAAATATCAGTAAGTCGTTTAATTGTAGGCTTAAGTAAACCAAAGACGATGACTGGAACAATAAGTCACTAAAGAGACTATTCAGTAATCACTAGCCTCCTTTAAATCTCCTGTCTGTGACTGTGTAACATCCGGATTTTTTAATTTACACCCAACCCTACAAAATTTATCTAACATACATAAGGCGTTCAAACGGGTTGGTCCTAGCTGTTTTTACTCAGAGGGAGGGGGGGGGGCCAGTAAGCAAAGAAACAACTCACTAATTGGTTAAGAAACGGGCAGTCAACAAAAAAATTCAAAGTAAACATCCTAACACAAACAGCTTACAGTCGGGGGGAGAAGTCGCGGGGTGCTCGTATGATCAGGGGGGGGTCGAAATTGGGGGGACCCCCCCTATGTAGGGAAAAAAGCCAGTTTCAATTCATATCTTCTTTATTAGTATAGTTTGGTTTTTCTGATTTTACTTTGTACCATTTACTACTTATGTGGAGAGTGTATTTGTTCGTTTAATTTAAGTTTTTTTCATTAAACTGTTTTTTTTCGCTACGTTTCGTTTAAGTTTAAGTTTCGCTACCTTTGCGTTGGGTTAGGTTTACTGCTGTGGTGCTGTTGATCATTTGTACTGCCAACAATTAAGCTGTGCTTTTGTATAGCAGGGGGAAAGTTGGGGATCTGACCCCGCGCCGTCATTAGTGGATTCCATCCCCCCCGATGGGCTCGTTCTCGTTCTTTTAGTCTCCATAAGGTGATGAGAAAACGCCGGATTAAATAGATTTTTGCTGAAGATTTGCTCAACATGAGATTGAACATAAACTGACAACTTTGAAGCACACAAAATACTTCGGCAATAGATAAATTAATTTAGACATCGGTTTTGGATGCTCAGTTTTGAAAGCCGAAGTGTAGAGGAATTAAAACCTCGTGTCGGCGCTGAACCAGGGTAATGGAATTGTGGAAATGGATTTTGGAGCTAGGGACTGATCTAGTTTGCGCATAGTTAACGTGTTTTAGTCTAGGTAGCTCGCTGTTTCGCATTTTTCAGACTTGTACACAAAATTTAGTCTGATCTGTTTATCTAATGGTGGAGACAGAATAGTTGTTATTATGCACACTTTTCTGAAAGTTTGTTTATGAAAACCCTACTATCACATCCATATATATTACGTTACTACGTCGGGAATTTCGCCCAATAGGTAGTGATTTGATTGGTGAGACAAATTAGATAAATGATAGAGTATTTACCTTACTTAGTTAGTTTACAGTTGATGTGACATAATAATACGGATGCGTTTGTGGGGGGGGGGTTTGGCAAAGGATATTTGTCCCATTATTTGCAATTGGCATGCTATTTGGCGGAGGTATAGAGCATGGAAGTGGTCAGAAAAATTAGGATTACGTGAACGATAAATTCTGAGCTAAAAATGAATATTAATTACGTCAAGCTATAAATTTTTCGTTCCGCTTGAACTTTTGCACTCTCGTGTTCTGGCTTTTTTTGATTGTGTCAACCCAGACGACTAATACAAGAAATCGTTTGAAAGTAATCTATGTTTAAAATTTTCCGCCTAGACTAAAGGTTTGCCAGACTACAACTGCTCTGTACCATGGTCAAAAAGTAAGCTGATGTGATAAAGTCAGGAGAATTCCTCTCAGCAGGGTTGTGTTGTTTTTAGACTACATCTTGTGATATGCTGTGCATTTACATTAAGCCAGAATCTCCGCTGAGCCGCAGCTACCACTAGCACAGTTTCCGGTTCTGGGGTGAGAGTTTCAACACGATTGAGACGGCTGTTTGGTTTGCTGTTTTGAAACAGCATTGGCGTAGTGATTTGGCGTAAGAGCTTGTGGGACAAAGAGGTCTGCGCGAGGACGTTTCTATGATCCCGATGTGGCTTGTTCGGAAACGGTTTCTGGTGGATCCCTATTGGGTTTTCAACATGGCCATCTACTACAAAACTGTGATGAGGTCCCTATTGAGTGATAGACACAGTGATTTTTCTGCTGAAGAGAGAACATGGGGACATAGTCTGTGTTTCTGCAATGTTGGCCCGACTGATCCGAGCCAGTGTCCGAAAACAGTGGAAGAGGGACGGTACTTCTTCAATGTTGCTGGTGGGACGTTGTACGAGGATGTTTTGGCAGATGTTTACAGCATGTGGGCTCGAGGTGACATTTCGTCAGTTGAAAACGAACGCGTCTTGAGATCAGTGGCTGTGCCAAGCAAGGGAGAGAAGGATATGACTGTCGTTTTGCTAACTGACAGTCTTGGTAGACATATCCAGTCTCTGTACAACGGGGAGGCTGTAGTGGTGAGAGGGGCCACGTATGAAACTCTTGCGGAGGAGATCAGACGACGGAAGATTAATCTGAGGAGGTTCCATTTCATAATTGTCGTTTGTGGGACCAATCACTGCAATCGGTTGGACGAGTTGGGCTGGAGCGAGTCCTGGTGGAAGTTGGAGAGGAAGCTGAGTGGTTTTCTGAGAGGGACGGGCGGAACTCGGGTGGTATTTAACCTTCCATTTATGAGTGGTTCCTTACGTTATGTGCGGCAGCATTGTGCTTGGGTGAGGAAACAGGTTAGCAAATGGCCCAATGCTGTTTGCCTTGATTGGTCATCGATCGAGGACAGTCCTTTTGTTTCTCGAGATCTATCTGACGGTGGGCTACCTGGACATTTATTCTCATCTGATCGAGTCCACCTAAATTACGTCGGTACGCGGGTGCTGTTTCGTGAATGGGGACGGTTTTTCCCAGAGCTTCGATATCTTCCCTACAGACTGTTCGAGGAGCCCTACGGCGGACGTTTGGAAGATTTTCCGTGTGGGAATGAGGGAGCTGGAAGAATTGGTGCTGAGAGAGGCCGCAGAGATGCGGTCCGTTGTCGCCTTGGCCGCAGTCGTTCTGAGGACAAAAATCTGCGTGGACGCGTGGCCTAAATCGTAATAGGTTTTTAAGTTGTACTGATACAATACAATACAGATATGTGTTTCACTGCCAAATTTTCTCTGTTGTCTGTTTTACGTTACTTATGCTGCGAGGACTGTTAACTTGTATTTGTAGATTTAGTTTTGATTTGTTTCAATAGTTTTTTGTGTTTTGTTTTTATCATGTGTTTAACATTCCGTGTTGCGTTACAATTCCGTTCACTGGAAGGTGTTTACATTCCTTTAAAGTTAACAAATTGTGTACGAATAGATTAAGATTTGAAAGGTTAGCAGATTTTGTTTGAAATGAAAAACTGCGTTAATTTCCTAGTTTGAAATGGAAATTAGTTAGGCTTTAACAAGCATGCATTTGCTTTACACTACAAATAGGGCGCTTTACTTATGGTCTCAATGTTTAGAGCTGGTTCTGAATCTCGTGATTTTTGTGTTATGTATACTGTTTCTGTTGTGTCTTAATTACTGCTCATATTGTTAATTCCATGGCTGCTTTCTTTATTAAAACTGTTTCACTTTGTGTCAATTTTTATTACCTGTGTCTTTCAGCTTGTGCAGTGTATGACTCTGATTAATTTGGGAGTCTCTACTGTTTGAGCTTGGCCGGGCGGGAGCAGTTTTCGCGCGTACTGTAACGTAGTATTTTTAATTGTAAGATGTCTCAAATATTCTCAACTCTGTTTGTTTTGATTAAGAAAGATAGGAGTGGCAATAAGCTGCATTGAACTTTTAAAGCTTAGCAGTGACAAGTTGAGCACATAGAAGTTTAGCTCTGCTCTTTTTTAGTTAAGTTAATTTTGTTTAAGTCGATTGTCAAATGACAGAGAATCTAGGAGAAAAATTACAATAAAGTGACATAGTATTCATTCTTTGACATTTATTTAATGCTGGTGGTAATTTATTAATCTTAGCAGGTTTAGAGATTAGATTACTAAGTTCTTGAGGTTAAAGGGACACGTCACTGTGGTGTACCGGTCGGGCTGAAACAGTAGCAGTCTGCTGCAAAGGATTTCTTCACATGATGACTGTGGAGGTTACTGGTTGACCTTGTAATTTTAGTAGAGCTGAAGGATGTAAGAACGGCTAGGTTTTAAAGGATACAGATTTCCAGCATGCTTCTAGTGTATACTTGAAAGTTTAACTGTGCCTGCTGCTAGTACACTTGAGTACTCTAATACAGTTCAGTTAGTTTATGAATTTACTTTTGTAGAGAAGATTGTTACATTTTTAAATCTTGGTACGATGGTCGTTGAAGACTTAGCTAAATTGTCTTCTCTCGTGGGACGACTTCAGGATAAATTGAAGAGAAAAGTGGTGTTTGAGGCTACAGATGTAGAACAATTCAAGTCACTAGTTATCTCTCTGAGCAAGTGGGACTGGTCTAGTGTGTCGGCAGACACTAAAGCCTTGGCCGATAGGACGTCGTTCTATCTGCATACTTTTGGTTCGTTGGCTGAGTGCTGGAGTAAGATGTGCTCCAACAGTGGAGTCAGCCGAAGTGACCTTCTTAAGGTAAACACTTACACGCTTGCTACATAGATGCTACTGTTGGTGTTTAAATTTGAGAACCTGATTACACTTGGAGGATGTCAGAAGCATATTTTTAGATTAAACTTGAACGGTTTCAGTTTTAATGTCGACTTATTTAGAGAACTTTCTAACCTGTTTACTTGCTTGCTTTACTCCCACGTTTTCTTTATTAAGGACTTCTGCATTACTTTTTTTGTAGGCCTGGGTTTGTGAGTTACTTCCGACACTGGATAGACTGAGAGCAGCGATGCAGAAGGAAGGGGAAAAGGTTCCTAATACTAATTTTTTATCGCTGTTAGTGTTTTTTCTGCTAAACTTATTTGAAAGATCTGCGATAGCTAAAAGAGCGGAGGACAGGTTTAAACATAAGCATTTTAGAAATTTTATGTGCACATGTGTCGAATGTTTAGGGGAGCGTTTTACGCCAAAAAGTGCCGGAACACCCTGAGGAAGGTTCTAAATGTGGTGGCTCTGCTGTGCATCCGCCAAAGGACTGCCAGGATGAGGAGGGTTGGTCTGGTGAAGTGGGAAAACAGGTAAAGTGCACAGTGAGTTTTGTTTGCTACTTTTGTGTTGTAGTCGTCAGTTCTGCTTGGCCGATGTTTGCTTAGGTTACTGTTGTACCTAAGTAGCAGACATGACTTAATAGCTGGCGATTTGTTATTTATTTTATGAAAACAGAAACGAAACAAATTGCCACCGCGTCGCCTTAGACCCTAGAAATTCGGGTAGGTGATGGGTGTGTTTGGCGATCAGTGTTCAGCGTACTACCTACTCAGCCAACTACGCATTGTTGAACCGAACTTTACTTTAAAAACGACCAGAAATCGAAGTGACATTTTGGAAGACTGTTTGGAACTGGGTAGATGGATAGATGGATTGAAGTAATCAGTCGACAGTGCTTAGAATCTAAAATCAGTCACCCTCCTGAACGTTCAATCAGTGTTCCCCTAGTGTTCTGTCCCGCTGACGCTGACTACGTATGAAAACGCATGTGTATATATAAGCATCGTAAATGGTGGTGACTGCTACATCTATTTTGTTTTTATTTTAGAGACTGTTACTATTTACTGCTACAGGTATTTTGTCATTTCAGAATCAAGATTACAAAGGCAAAACACCTAAACCTGGTCGAGCTGGGGAGACTTTTAGCGACAGCGATGATGATGCTTTAATTCGGAGTCTCGACATAGGACAAGAGGAGCTGGAGGCTGCAAACGTATGCAATGAATAAGCTATTACGGTATACTTAAACGGCATGTTTTTAGTATTGTAAAATGGAATTCAGGCTTGCTTCGTGAAGGCGTCGTCGCATTGTTGGATACATGCATGCAAAATGCAGGCAGTCCATAACTGATCTCTAAAGAAGTAGTCTCCTCTAAAGAAAAGTAATTTGGCAGTTTAAGCGTCAGTGAATTATGGGTGCTTGGCATTAAAAGGCGAATTAAGTTTCATGTATTTTTGGAGGCAATATGACTATTAAACTGACAAGTGCCCAAGGGATATGTTTAACTATTTGTTCCAAATACGTATGAAAGAAGTAATTAGTTAAGTCTTGATATCAGTCACACGCTGATGCCTGGTTTGGGCCAAGTGTTATTTATTCTGCAATGCTCCGCCTACTTTATTCAAATACAAGGTTCTTACGGTAGTTCCATTGTGTTAGTAAATGCAAAAACTGAATTGGAAAGAGGGAAGGGAATTTAAAGTACCCGTTTAAACAACTAATACTATTAACATCTTACAGTTTGTAAATTATATTTTTAAATCAGACAAATTCAGTACTGCACTGGATGCACCGCCTTAAAAACAAGATTGATTCTCATGTCCTTATCATCATCATCTTCAGTTCAAAGACCATACTTTCTTAAAATATCAAAGATCATATTACTTAAATTCTGAAATTTCTTACAAATGCTGTGCAAATGCTTTTAACTGATACACACAATCTTACAAAATGGAAGTTAGTGGAACAGTGAATTGTCTTGCAATTATATATATCAAATCTGTCAAGTCTGCGAAACCCCGTTGATTATTAAAAACAAATACAAAATTTTCTGCCAGACAACTGCCATCATTACTTATTGAAGGCAACAGAAACTTATATACTAGCATATAAGTTTCCTGTTGGACGATGACATAACGCGCTTATATTAGAGCGCACTAACGACCAAGCTAAACCGCACAAAGACAAAGGTTAAAGCGCAATAAGCAGCTGCTTAAGCGCAAAGTAGTGCGCTCTAATTTTCAGCTAGTGCGCAGAGTTTCTGCACTTGCTGGAAATTTCAATTTGATAGTGCCATTACGTTAGAATTTGGGAACCTAGGAGCCCTAAATAAAAATATACATCATGCTTAACCTGACGTATGCCTCTCTTTCTGAAAAGCAACAAAAAATTTCTAAGGAATTTGAAAATCGCCGAAACACAGCAAAATAAGCAAAATGCGCAAGAAGAGTGACTGAACACAAGACTTCAGTTTTGTGGTGATTTTGTGGAAAAGGGTGTTTTAAGGTGGTGTTATCCTTTTGTGTAAATTTGACCTTACAAGTTCTAATTCTTCATATAAGTGGATGAAACCTTCCAAATATATTATTTTGGTGCTCATTAACATTCTGGGAAAAGTACCGCATTTTTAGGTGACAAGATAAGAAATTTTTAGTTTTTGCCATTATTTTCTCAGTACATAGTCGATACACCGGATTGGTGGATATGGATGGACAAAGGGCCCAAAATTGAACATTTTTGCTTTTCCACCCATGAGCTACCTCTGGTGGTTAAGTCAGTATAAGCCAAAAACGATTTTGGGGGTCCAAAAATAGCCGTTTTCGACAAAATTAGTTTTTCAAAATTACTGCCCAATCTTGTGGACAATTTTGGTTTATTTATTCACAACCTCATTGCACATTTTATCAATGCCTAATAGCTAGAGTTCGAGTTTAAGCTAAAGATTTGGCCGAAAAAGTATTTTGTCAAAACTGCGATTCATTTTTTGAACAGCGATTTCTTGGAAACTACACAATGGATTCCCGTGATTTTTGACAGAAGAAAATTCGCAGCAGTGCGGAAGGACTGTTCGTTAATTTGAGCTAACGTCTCCGGTTGCGAGAAAACTTAAAGCAAAGTTGCAAAATTTCGTGTCACCGCACATTTGCCGGATTTTCTGGAGTATTGAGACTTAATGAGCCAAATGCAAAAAATGTCCCTCTGCCCACATGTAATTCATATCATGGTACAAAACAAACTCTTGGCAGATTCTACAGTTTTGAAAAATCGATGTTCAAGGATTTTTGGTCTATATTCAGCTGTCATATCAGCAAATGTTTGCTAATTTGCTAATGTTTTCTACTTTTGCAAGTTTCGAAAATTTATGTGAATGTACTGATTATAAGCTTTAAAATAATTTATAAGGCCTTTCCAACTCCCAAACTTGCGCAAGTTACAATAAAAAATCACCACAAAAACACTGGACAAAAGATTAACACGACGTTAAGACCTTCTGATGTACGCCTGGTCTTAACAGTAGCGAGTGTTAATAGCCAGTTGTGGTGTGGAGAGTAACGTATGATGACCCATTGTTAAGGATTGTCAGAGAACGAGATCTTGAAAACAGGATACGGTTTGACTAGTTTCACTTCTCTAACTGTCCGAATAACTTCTACCATTATCTCCTGTGAAATTTTACAACTTACTAATTTCATTATTAAATGTTGTTTTTGTTCATAATTAAACCATTAATTTAGAAACGTATGAATTCACGTCCTGCGCTTAACCAGAGAATTTGATTTGAAGGCCAAGGAGGACCATTGTTTGGTTTAATAGAAACTTGGTTAGGTAGCCTCTCTTGTAAGCGGTCGACTTAATGTTCGGGTAGCTAAGTGAGGAATGATCGTCTTGCGTCAATTCTTACATTTGTACGAATGATACACTGTATGGCGATTTTGCACGTTTGCCCGAGCCCCACACTTGTGCAATAGAAAATTGTGTTATTATGTTTCAATAACTTTGGAGAATTAATCCTTTTAAAACACCTGTTAGCTAATTAGACTACTAACTAATCGTTTTCTTTACATATCCTTCGTCTCATTGAATTAAGTAAATTACATGTGCCTATGAAATAGACCTACTTATACATGTTTTTGAGGTCGTCTGGAGGGCTCGCCCACAGAATCTGTTTTTCCCTGAAAAAGTGCCTGAATAATACCCTGGGGACCTTGAAGGAGTCACAGTCATCTTCAAGTTAAGATCATGACATTGCAATGTCTAATGCAGCAAACAACAACAACAACAACAACAAATAGTCATAACATCGCAGTCATCAAAAATAAATATCCTGCTAATAACAAAGGTAGAAGAAAGTCTTGTACCACCGGGGCCCCCTGTGGGTAGGTAGGTCTGAATGTTTCGGAGCTTCGGTGGTATACATGACCTTCTTTTATCTTATTTACACATGTCCCAGGACAATGTTAAACGTTGACACAATATTGCACTTAGCTACATATAAATTAAACAGTAGCCAAAAATCAAAAATAAGTATTCAATCCAAGTAAACGAACAGCGGTCATAACTAAATATATATTTAAGGTGGTGATTCCTTTTGGGCACATATTGTTGGTTGTCGGCGTAAATCAACATGAAATTTGATGAAACTTTCCGAAATTAGTTCTTTTAGCGTTCTAACACCCTCCGCGCAATCCCGATTCAAAAATTCGAGATTTCCGGTCAGAGTGGTTTTTCCATATTTCTGAACGTTTGGCAGCTGCTATACAGTTATGACTATATTCATTCGAAAGATCTCATTGAGCTTCACATTTTTGGTTTTTAAAGCAAGTTTGTAACTTTTCTCTACTGTGAGATATAACCGATTTTCTTGTTTTGGCGTCGAAAACTTGTCATCTTTGCTGAAATCAAATAATCCAACATTCCTTGAACTACGCAAGCCGCGAAATCAAACTAAGGGCGTCGATCTGAAGGTCTCATAGGGACAAACAATCCGGCGCATGATCGTATTCCAACTGCTATCCTGTAGGCTGCTATCATAAAAAATGTAGTTTTTGCAAAACCAAGACCTATTTTTTTCCAAAGATTGTGGAGCATTCACCATGCAAGGTGGAGGGCTGCTACTGAACAAATGTGTTCTTCACAAATATACCCAGGGACGATTTTTTAGTTGAACCGATTACTGCTTTCCTAGCTAAAGTAATCGCTTGACAAATTTGGAAAATGTAGGCAAAATACAGGTTACGCACACATTTCAGCTTATTTCTCTATATCGACGCTACTTCTCTATAACGAAGAGCTATTTCACAATAAATAAAAAATCGTCCCCAGCTATTTGATGGAGGTATCGAATGATATAACCGATGTGTCGCGAAAAAATTTACTTGAGTCTGCAAAAATTCTGGAAAATTATACTTCTTCTAAAATATGTTAAAAATATTTTAGAAAACCAACATTAGTTTCATGGTATGCGTTAAAAAGAGAAAATGTCAAGCTACATTTTGATATAAAAATGGCTTCTTAACTCCAAGTAATGAATGAGTAACAATGGTGCAAACTTTATGTGACCAAAGGGAATCACCACCTTAAGTATACTAAGATATATTAAAGGTAATGCATTATCGAAAGCACACGATGATGAGAACAGCGGTGGGTATCATATTCTTAACAGTCACACTCTGCGTTCCAATGGTCAAAAGAAATGACTACATGGTAAATGACAACTGGGCTTAGTAACAAAATAGTGGTAACCTGGATGCCAATAATAACCATAGTGGACATCAATAAGTGGACGTATATATATATCAGAAGCAACAAACACAAATATGAATTGTGATTCACTTTCCACTTTTTCCATCTTCAGAAACTGGTGGTCAGTAGCAGTATCGGTGGTAGTTTTGGCAACACAAATTAGAGGTTTTTTCAGTCCGCGTCGTCTACCTACACAAACTGTTCATTGCAGCAGAGCAGGACGGTGTTTACCCGCACTCCGAGCCTCTACCACAGATAATCCCATAAATGGTAGGGTGTACCGTAATAGGTGTAACGTAACGTACCGTAGACCGTAACAGGGTGTACCAGCATTTAACGTTCCGAATATTTGGTCGACACGCTGCTTGAAACTACTTGAAAGCATAATGACCTGCTGGCACCTTTCGTTTTACTTCGCTTTGCTTTTCGGACTTCATCTTAGAATGGATGAGCTCCAGTTGATCACATTTGCTTAACCCTTTTCCTTACAGCAACTCCAACTCCTCTCATAGTGGCAAGCACTCTTTAGATCCCTAATAAATTCCTAAAGACATGAGATTAAAATCAATGATATCTACTACACAGCGTTTGGCGCCATCCAAAACTAAATGCCGATTCGCCAAAATAGGAGAAGGGTAGCATGAAATGGATTTATTGGTACAGATAAGGGGCTCAGAAAAACGATGAATTAGAGGTCGCTCCTCTGTGGAATACATTTTTAGTCGATTCTCCAAATATTGCGATAGGCGAAGAAAGACGCCATTGCCAAAATAAAATAGATAGACAAGAGATGGATATGGGACAGACAACTGTGTGCAATTATGAAGACGGACATAAGAAAACTCGACCGCAAAGAGCGTAAAATTAAACGAAGAGCATTGGACGACTTCAAGATTTCGCAGTGACCGCAGTTGTGTCGCAAAGACGCTGGCACCAGCAATTATTTCTTTGCCTGAATTAAGTCTGGAAATATTCAAAGATAGGGATGTCAAACAGTCGCCATAGCGCTGAACGAATTGCGGCAAAAAGTTGTCCATGTCTAGTTTTTTGACAATTCTGTATGGTATCTCCAGATGACGTAAACTGGGGCAATCCATGTTGAGTGAGTTTAGCCACGGCAAAATTTTTAAGCAGTTAAGATTGGGAAAACGGTCGGTGGGCTCGGCGGACCTGTCGTTAAATATTCGAAATTTATTGGGAATTCTGTCAATGACAATTTCCTTCAATGAACTGCCTGTGGACAGAATCCAGTTAAGTCGTTGTCCCACTTTTCCCCACCCGTCGACCTGAAACCTTTCCAACAGACCCAGCCTGAGAATTGCCGGATATTCAGTGTCCGTTGCTTCCGGCAATGCACTGTCCAGTTCAAGAATGAAGTGTTTAAGATTGGGAAAGTTAGCAGACAAGACGGCAAAGAATTTTTCCGGCAATTTTCCGAGAAACAGCTGTAATGTTAAATGTTGAATTGGGGAAATTGAATCGCATCGTTTGACGACTGAGAGGTTCTCATCGCTCCCAGCCCAATCTAGACGTCCAATGGTCAGTTTTTGAAGGGACCAAACTGAAGCCAGATCCATCAGAGCGCCGATTTCAAATCCAACATCCAAACTGCAGAGAAGGACCTCGGTGAGATAAGGATTAATGGAGATGGCATTGTGAACTGATCTCCACAGGGGTGGGTCCGTTTTAGTTTCTACATGTAAGGTTCTTAATTGACCACTTTCAGTCAAATATTCCCATGGACCACAACCTTTGTTTAGGGAAAGTTTTAAAATCTTTAGGCTTGGAAATACGTTGGCGTTCGATGAAATCATATTAAGTGATGCTGCACAAAAGTTTCGCAATCCCAGCTCTTCCAAACTAGAACAGATAGTACGGTTCATGCCATTCAGGTCCACGCAAGGATTGTCTAACTCCAGACAGCGAATACAACTTGGTAATTGTTGACTCAGAGAAGCATCTGCGGATCCAGTATCAGAATTTGCATCTTTGCTCATGCACCAGTCCACGGTCTGGAAGTGAGACTTAGCCAGGACGGCCGAAATTTCGGAGTAGGTGTCCCTGAACTGGGCCGATTCCACATCTAAGACGAGTGATTTCAGATCAGGACAACAACTTCGGAGAGTGGCACACAAACTAGGCACAAAACCAGCTGGGAATTCCATACCAACTGACCCACCAAAATTGGTTAGGCATAGACAAATCAAACCACGGGGAAACGATGTATTAAGTAAGTCAAACCAAAATTCTTCACTTCGCTCATCACTAGGTTTTAAGGGAGCTGGTAATCTTACGGTAAGTGTATGCAAATTAGGCAGCCACTGACTGATCAATTCCATGGAGTCAGAACTGACCGCCGATGTTAGATGAAGCTTTGATAGATTGTGGAATCTTGACTGAGCCCATCTGATGAGTTGTTCCATTGTGATGCGGCCCGTGTAGGACTGTTCTAATCCAATCATCAATTCATCCACATTAGCATAAGTTTGGACTATCAATTGGTCAAAATACCTACAAAGAGATCCTTCAAGACGAACTCGCTGTCGCCAGGTTAGGCGTGACAGAATTCCTCGAAGTATTTCGTTCGGAAGTTGTAGGAGATTCATCGCTGATTAAATGAACCAGTCAAAACCTAAACATCAAGAAGTTTGTAATGGTCATAGCAAAGATTTGAAAAGTACATGTAAATGTATGTTAGTCTGCAGAAAATGGATATGGAAAATGATTGAAATCCACAATTGATGAAAACCTAAGACTGAAGTATTGATTACTGCCATTATAGTAGTGATTCCACTGAAGAACGATACATAGTTAAAACAAGAGTACATAACGATAACCATTACGAGTCGTGACTCGTGCTAGTTAAAAGGGGTAAGTCAAGTTAGTTGCTCTTTTATGCCGAGCTTCTTCATTCCGGTAAACTATGTTGTGCATACATTGAGGCCTTCTGTCATATAATTCACTTTCTTTTTTAAGAAATTTTTGCAATTCACTTCCTTACTCAAATTAATAGCAAGATATGACAATTTTGAATTTCCTGAAACTCTGGCGACTAATTTAGCAGCAAATATTTGCTTAAATAAATATAACTAATTAAACATACAACATCAATAGGCTAGGTTTCATCAATGCCAAAGGCATGTGTAATGTGATTCTGAGTCGAATGGTTTCTCAATAGATCAATTTCGGGCCGTCCAGAAAAAACGAAATATAATTTTAATGGTCGTGACATTAGGGGTACCTGAGGTCACTTCAAAATTTGGTTACAATTCCCGAAATTTTAAAGCAACCTGGCTTACGAATCGCCCAGGTAAAGGAAACTTCACAAATAGAAGCGAGGAAACTTGGACAAGAGTCGTCCTTCCCAAGAAAAGAACCAATGACATAGTAAACTATTAGTCATCATTATTAAATACTCGCCATGCGAAGTGTATTTCGTCGAATCTTTTAGTGATTTCTTCAGTCCTACTTGGTAGAATTCTCGGCTTCGGCCATGTGAACAGTTAGCCACCTTCGTTAATTAGTTCAGCTGATGTTTATGTTTGGTCATGAGTGGTTGGCCTGCGGGTCTGTAGTCGTATAGCTTTATTGCATTGAAAGAAAGAAAGAAAGAAAAAGTTTACTTCGGAAAGAACATTGACGACGGACAATCATCAGTCATAATAGAAATAATACTACAAATAGCTGTGCGACGTTTATGATTCAATAAATCCTCAGTAAAGTTCTTAGTAAATCATGATACCTCTTTTATTCTTTTATTTGGGAAGGATAACTAGTTAGGGATCTAGTTTCTTATATTGGTTGCACCCTAGCTTAACCTGCATCAGATTCGTCTCTCTAGTTACCAGTCAGATACCGGACTGTCTGCCGGTAGTTAATATCATGAATCATCGAAGGATGATTGCAAGAAATTCAAAATGCTAACCACCAACCACCAAATAACACAGCCTTCTATGGTGGTGGAGGCGCGGAGGTTAGTGTGGTGGTTTACTATCTCTCCCTCCTCCCGAGAGCGGGAGCATCTCTAGGTACCCCCCAAAATATTTCTCACTCCCACGCGAGATTTCCCCCCCCGGGGGGGTTAAACGCGTTTTCAGAAACACATTTTGAGAATTATCTTTTCCTGGTTGACAAAATCCCAACCCCAAACCCAACTCCACTTTCAACGGCTGTAACGAGGTGGACGAGGTGTTACTAGTGCTCACGTACTCTCCAGGTCTCTGCGATACTCCGAAGAGATCCCCCAGACACCCCTACTTTCCTCCCTCGGTTATCTCCTCCCGGTGCTTTAAAAATCGGGATTGGCTTCAGAAACACATCTTAGAATTGAGGATTCTTTAATACTTTGTAAATGCAAGAAAAACATTGAGTAACAGATGGTCTGAGTAACGGATCTTCGGATCCCCCTGTCAAAAACGTGATCACTTTCAAGTCAGACATCTCAGTGCCTAAGAATTAATTTATGTTTTTACGTCGTTTGCTCTGACTCTTGTATTTATGCGACCGCCAGAGGCCGGTTCCATGAAAGTAATGCTAGTCTGCTGGTACTCGCGTAGTAGAATTTGCGGTGTTTAGTTGCGAGTGCTTAGTGTACCATGTACCAGTGTACCTACCCTTAGCTAGGCTCGGCAGGATTAGCGAAACGAGTAAGCCAACTTGGCCCATTAGCAGTGCCAGTGCGAGCACTACCGTTTTACACTACTGTAATTAAAAGACATAATAACTATTTAAAAGCTTATAACTCTCGACTCTACAGGTAATTTTAGTAAGTAGTAATAAACTTTAAAAATATGAGCACAAACTAACGAAGCACTGCAAAGCTTTTACTGTTGTTCGAAATAGACTGGATAACTAGACAGGTGCTTGTAGCGCTTATAACGACCTAGTCAACGACTGTGTAATAATCTTGTCTACGTCTACGTATATATATATATATATATATATATATATATATATCTATATATATATATATATATATATATCTATATATATATATATATATATACATATATATATATATATTTGTCTGCGCGGTGCTTTTATCTAATCAGTTCTAAAGTTCTTAGTCCATTGAAGAAAAATATTTAGCATTTCCAAGGCTGTTCAAGATGTCATCGATTCTAGGTAGAGGCCAGAAGTCTTTTCTGGTAATTGCATTGAGCTAACGAAAATCAATGCAGAATCGGTCCGTGCCGCTCTTTTTCTTTACTAACGCGACGGGATTGCCCAAGGCGACGTAGAAGGCGATATAATGCCATTCGCCTCCATTTTCTTAACTTCTGATTCAATCTTTTCTCGTTGTATAAAGGGTACTCGGTATGGGTTTTGCTTGATGGGTGGATGATCGCCCGTTAGTATTTCAATATTCAATTTAGTCTTGAATGTCAGAGGTCGCAGTCATCCGTCTTTGTATCGAAATAACAAGTTGCCTAATCGCTTTGTCTCTTTGTGCGTCAAGTTAGTAGGTTTATTCAAAGTCTGAAAGCAGACCGTGCTGACCGACCGACCGAACATACTGTTCACCGGCAATCAACAGCGCATATTCGTCGGCTGAGATATGATAGTAACAGGTTTCACCGGTGCCGCAGTCCTGGGTACATACACATGGCAATGGCGGCAATAATTAATAGGCACACCGGAATTATTCCTTTCTTGGGCCATATAAGGGATCTCGCTAGACAGACGTCTTGGTGAGGGGTGCCGTGTGTTCGTTGGCTACCACAAGATAATCTTTGTCCGGGACTGCTCTTTGCTCTTTGTTCTATAAGTTTGGCATTCACAACCACTTGAGTACGTGGAAGGAAGGTGATGCGTTCAATGACATTGACTTGCAAAATGTCACTGATAGGAGCTACCTTTAATGACAATTTAGTACTACCAATAGTAAATGACGGTTCCATCGGGTCAATCGTAAATTTCTCATTTGTATGATAAGATCCAGTCTTAGAATTCCTGTCGTTGGAACATTGTTCACTGACGTAGATCTTATGGTTGACGGTTTGGTTGCCGAATTTGACAGGAACATTAACAGTTCCTAGTAGAGGTACAGTACAGAGACACCATTGACTGAGGCTGCCCATGGAATATCCGAAGTTAGTAATTTTGACATTTTGCCGATTACGCTGGGCCACACTGTCGTAATAGCAGCTCCAGTATTGAAGAGCCCTCGTATGCTATTTGCTCGGGGTGGCCAAAGGGCGAATCGTGATAAGATGGAACTACGCCGTAATATACTGCTACTTTTACTACTAACCTTATCCCCTGGCGTTCTTATTTCCATCGTATCTTGTTCTACTCGTAACAACACTATATGTACGATATCACCAAGAACAGGCACAAAAGACAAGTGGAAACTTTTTAGATTTTTAAACAGAAATGCTTTCTTTCACACTCCCGCCCATTTCTGTGAATCCAAAGCATATGTTAGTAATCTGATCACACAGAGAGCGGAAGCGAGAGCATTCCAAAGGTTCGTCGAAACATCAGCTATCATATGCTCTGTTGGGCAGTACTCCACTGAAATTTCACCGGAAATGATTTTCTCTCTGGTGAAATGCAGTTTGATATCTATATGCTTTGTTCGACCATGATGAACAGGGTTCTTGGCCATAGCGATGCAGCTCTGATTGTCCTCGTATAATTTTACAGGATATCTAAAGGAGATTGTCCCTGTGGAATGGACCCCACTCTAACTAGATCTACGAGGTGCTGGAATTGGAGCGACAGAAGTTTCCAACATTTCTTCTGTCTCTCCGAAGTCTTGTTCTCCAGTCAGTGGTGGTGGCTGAGGAATATTTGTCAACGCTGTGCTTGTATCTAATTAGTTGTATTAAATACCTACGTTGTTTCTATCTATTTTGATCCTAGCAAACATCGTAGTTGTTGTTACCATATTCCGTATATCGTAGTTGTTGCTGTTATCATATCATTGTCTTGTCAGGTTCTTCTTTGGTAATAC